>CANUEP010132997.1:0-90949 GCA_947857235.1 Jatropha podagrica | reverse complement strand
TTGGCTATGTGTCCCTTTTTCCCACATTTGTAACATGTAACATCCTTGAAATCAGGTTTTTTATGGGAGTTTTGATTTGGAGAATTTTTTAAAGGGAAGGAGGAGGAGGAAGATGGTCTGGCTTTTTTGTAATGCTTCTTTGAGTTTCTATAATCTTTGAACTCCTTTTATCTATTTTTGCAATCAGAACACATCTTTTGAGGAGGTTTTGTGGAAATATCAAACTGTTGACAGAATAAACTAAGTTCAGCTCTTGTTCTGTGCAGTTCTCTTTTGAGTTGCTTTTGTAATTTTAGATCTTAACAAATTTTGAGACCTTATTTTGAGTATAACTTTATCAACTAGTCATATGTGAGTTTACTATAAATGATCTGTTTACCAATATATATATATATATATATATATATATAATCTAATGTTAAATCTATAATATTAAAATTGCAAGCATAGGCCAACAAATGCAGAGTCAATAAAAGATTATCATTTAGAAAAAAAAAAAGAAAAAAAAATATAAAAGAAGAGAGAGAAGAGTGGATTAGAGATGATGTTATTGAATCAAAGTTCTGAATACTAATTGAAGACACAATCTTGGAACCTAATTATGAAGTCAAAAACTAATTAAGCCTCCTATAACAATGACTAGAAAAAACAAAATCAACTGAAAAAAAAAAAAAAAAAAAAAAAAAAAAAACCTAAGACGACGGTCTATATATAACGATAGGACTCCTCACACTGTGTCTTGTGTCATTCCACTCAAGCAAAGCTGATAAGGTCTGTATCTCATTACGCATCACACCACCCTTAACTATAACCATAAAATTTTGCTTTTGATGCCGTTTTGTAAATGTTAAAGTTTCTGGAACAACTTTGACCGAGAGTCCTTTTTCAGCAGTCACAATTGCTTTATACACTGAACTTCCATACGCGACATTAGTCACCGTTCTGTAGAACACTGCAGATATACTGGAGTTGACAGATTCTAGTTGTTTATGCATTGAAGGGTAGTTGAGGCCATCTGTGCCTTGTGCTGGTCTGAAGTTGGTGCAATTATACCTTCTTTTGCCACCTATTAGTATACCAATCGTTGTGCTGTTATAACCTTCCTTGCATAGGAAACTTAGGTAGGAACTCATTGAAATATCATATATAAGGCCAGGATGTACTGCCCTTCGTGGGTTTATTTGGCCTGAGCCAGAACTTAAATCTGTGTCTTTATCTCTGATCTTTAGAGGTGTGGCTGAATCGATGAGAATAACATATTAATTAATAATAATCATGCATTTTTAAAAACCTTCAATTGGATTTCATAAATTTGAATCAAGGGTATTAAAAAAAGTCACCAGTAGTCATTAAGGCGGACTTGATAGCTGCCGGAGACCAATCAGGGTGAAAGGTCTTGACGTAAACAGCAGCTGCAGAAGCATGAGGACAAGCCATAGATGTTCCTGACATAATGTTGAATGCGGCATGTCGATTGTCGATTGGTTCTCCTGTTATTGATGTCAATTTTGAGCTAGCAGCTAAAATGTCTTGTCCTGGTGCAACAAGATCAGGCTGTCCAATGGAAATTTTTAGTCAGATATATTTTGAATGAGAAATTTATGTTAGAATCTGTTTGTGAGGCCTATGAAACACATCCAAACTTACATGTTCTTTTGGGGAGCTCATACTCAGTATTTAATATTTTTCAAGATGAAATATTAATTAAAAAAAAATGTTAGACTAACCTTGAGGATGTTGAGGTTAAGTACTTGAGGTCCTCTACCAGAAAAAGTTGCCAAAGCAGGAGCTCTAGCTTTGACAGTTATTGTCTTGTATATTATAGCTTGAGGATTCCTACAAAAAATTAATCCATTCTCAACTTGGATTTTAATAAATGCAAATAAAACATGTATAGGGCTGAGCATAAAATAAAGCAAAACTAATGAATTGATTCAGTTTGGTCCTAAAATACTCAGTATGATTTTGAGTGTATATATAAAGAAACCATTGAAATTTTTTCAATTCGTGATTTTATTAAAAAATTTTAAAATCATACTGATATAATTATAAAATTAAGTCAGAATTTGTTTAGATCGATTTGATTTAGAATTCAGTTTAGTTTCATTTTCATATATAAAAAAAAATTATATATGAAAGGAAAGCCAAAAGGAAACATACTTAGTTGTGTTAATATATAGATCTATATCGTGGCCTTCCTTGTTATTGACAATGGTAGCTGCTACTAAACCCTTGTAAGTTCCACCTTCTTGTTTATCAATGGACATAATTATTCCAGCTCCTTTTAGCTCTTTAACGGTGTAATCTGGGTGATAACCCTCGCGAAGAAGACAGTATACAATTTTACCCTGTACTTTGTCCCTGCCTAGAGTCCCACTAGCACAAGCACTATCTCACAACACCATTGTAAATAAGACTAAGATTAGCTAACTAGAAATGGATTAGTTTTTTTCTTTGCCTTTTTTTAAGGGAAAAAAAAAATAATGAACATGGAATATTACCTAATATTTCCGAAAAAACCCATTGTAACATTGGTTGCATGGGCTCCATTGGTTAAAGGATACATCTTCTTATTTGGTGAAAATGTGTTGATTGAAATTCCCTATCAACCAAAAATAGAAGTCAATAATAAAATTTTTAATTTTTTTTTCGAATAATAGTTATTTCAATACATGGTATATAAAATTAACAGGGTTTGAATAAGAAGCAAGTGATCAAAACAAGAACGTAATCAACAGTGTGATAATGTAAATGATAAATTACCTCAGCTTTCATGCCATTGCCAAGCTTTAATGGAGTCTTGAACTTTCTATCAATGGTAGAAGCAGCAACTGTCAGAATCCATGGTGCAACATTTATAACAGTAGAAGGTTCAGGCCCCCAATTCCCAGCTGAACAAGAAGTCAAAATTCCTCTTTTCATAGCATGAAATGATCCAATTGCAATTGGGTCCTCGAAATAATTTCTGATACGTTCTCCTCCAATTGAAACTGATATTATATCAACACCATCAGCAATAGCATCATCAAAAGCAGCTAATATGTCCATATCTGTGGAGCCACCTTCTTCTCCCCAAGAAACTTTGTACATGGCAATGCGTGCTGATGGTACGCCTCCACGAGCCGTCCCTTTTGCTATACCGTATAAGCTTGCGCCTTGGACAGAATTTCCAGCAAGAATGGAGGAAGTGTGGGTTCCATGGCCAGAAAAATCAGCTGCACTTTGTTCTACATCAAACCCGAAATCTATGTTGTGTAGGTTGTAGAACTTTGCTCCAATTATTTTCCTACCCAAATTAGATTACAAAATATTCACTATTAAAAATCGACATATAAACACTTGTGAAAAGAAATATTAGAAAGAGATAATACTTGTTGCAGCCTGTGAAGTTGCCTCGAGTTACACATTTCCCCTTCCATCTAGCTGGAGCGGGCCCAAAACCTTTATCACTGAAGCTAGGAGAATCCACATCAATTCCTGCAAACTGTTTATTTTAGCCTAACATAGCCAATATAGAAAAAGAATGTATTTAGAAAGTTGAGGTTTTTTCTTTTTTTTATCCTCCCAGCAAAATCCGTTCTTGGAAATCGAATTTATGTTCTCCCTTACAAAAAGTAAAAAAGAACAATCTCATTATGCATTAATATTATAACTTCTTACCACTATCCAACACTCCCACTATGATATTGCTCTCCATTTTGGGCATCCTCTTTGTTGTTTCTTTCATTCCTAGAAAGTCCCATGATCTTGTTGTGTGAAGTTTGTTATTCTTAGTATTTTCAAATACTGACACTACACTCTCTTCCTCTGCACGGGTTTCCAAAATTACGTAAGGGATTGCCAACTTTGGTAATTTACAATTTAAACTCTACACACATACCTAATAGTTTTTCCACTTCATGGGGTAGCAGGTTGGCCACAAATCCATTAAAGCTCTTCCCATAGCTATGTATTTTGGATTCTTTAGCTATGGATTCACTAGAAAAAAGATATGTACATATATGTTAAAAAAAATAAAAGAAAAACATGTTGAAAAACTACATTCAATTCAAATGAACTATATTTTGTAAATTGAAAATAAATTAATTTATATAATTCAATTTTTAATATAAAAACAAATTACCTTGAACTAAATAAAAATATCCAAACCGGCTTTTCGTTGATGAAAATTAAAATATAATGGAAAATGAAAAAGATTGTGATATATACTCTCTAATTGTAGACAAAAGCAAGCTGTGGTGGTGATCAGCAACTGAAGTGCTAGCTTCTGGCATGTCTCCCATGTAGACGATGTATGACTGATTTTCATCACAATTATCAGTTTTCGGGATTGTAATTATAAGATAACTAATTATAAAAAAAATGTAATGGCTCTAAAAAATTGAAAGGAAAGTGGAAAGCTAAGCATAATAATGTGGTAAACCAGCCAAATCGAACCGAACTGAAATTTTCAGTTTGATTTTAAAAATTTAGTTTGGTTTTGGTTTTAGCAGAAGAAAATCATATATTTTTATTGTTGAAAATTTGATTTAACCGGTTTCTACTAATTTGGTTCGTTTCAAATGGAACCAATGATCAAATGCAACCCCCTCTTCTTCAAAAGAGGTTAATGTTTTTGAATAACAATGACGGAACTTCTCAAGACTTCTCCTCTAAGCACCATAGACATGAGATTCAACTGAGATTCCCAAGAATCTAAGGTGAATCTCACATTTTTTTTTTTTTAAGTTAGTTGAATGATATGAGGATTACTACTAATTAATGATTGGCAATAATAATTAATAATAACAAAGAAAGCAGCTTATGCATGGATTACAATGTACCTTTCTTTCATTTTCACTATAGACGAGAAGCAGTGAAGATGCCAAGTAGAGAAGGAAGAGCAATTGTCTGAGGGTGTGCGCTATTTCCATTTTGTTTGTGTTGTTGGCTCATTCACTAACATCTGAAAAGAAGTGGCTCTAAATAGATGGAGAGAGGAAAACAAAACTTGAGGCATTGAGTATTCTGTTTTAAGACTAGAGTTTGGTGGCTTGGCTTTTGGATCTTTGAGCGCAAAATGTGCCTCAAGAATAGAGTGAATAGGCAAAAAAAAAAAAAAAAAAAAAAAATCAAGACATTGACACTATTCCGTCTTAAGACTAGAGTTTAGTGGCTTGGTTTTTGGATCTTTATTGAATGAGTATATTTAAGTCATTTTTCAAAGGAAAAAAATAATAGGATATATGGTTTGGGAGAAGGGTTGAGAAGCCATTATCAATTATTTAAACTAAATAAATATTATACAAAAATAATCCATTCTCAGATTGTTCTATAGAAAAATTATCTAAATTATACAACCCATATATATGCATATATACCTGTATATAAATAATATATTACACAATTCAATGAATCTAAGCCATTTTATATCCATAAATCTTAAGTGATACCAATAAATCCTAGAAGTGGAATAAATATCCGTAAATTTTAAACTACTTATACTCAAATCAGTTTAGAATTTCATTATCTTCAAATGGGTAGAGATTCGTAAATTTTAAATTATCTGAATATGAACTTATTTAAAATGCTATCTTTACTAATGAGTATCCATGATCAAACCCATTTCGCATAATGAGTAAATGACAGTGGATACCTAAAGACTTGTACATATACTCTTACTAAATAGATCGAAGTACGGTAAGTACCCCTGTGCTTTAAATTTATGAAAAAAACCTTTTAAAGCAATTTTGAATGTATTGACCCATCAATTTAATTAATTGAATTTTGTCCAAAGCTGTTGCACTTGAGGAGCATCTGTTTCTTGTTTTCAAGAAGTCTTTCTCAAACACCGTTAGAAATAATAAAAAATAAAATGTTTTAGAAAGTAAAAGGAAAAAAATTTTAGAACATCAACCATTAATTTTTTAAGAAGAAGAAAAGTTCGGCTAGGCAAGGATATGAACTGCACCAATGAAACTTATGTTATCTTTTGTCGTAATTTAAAAGTGAATTACCAAAATATCCTTTTAGATTTCATTTGTTTAGAATAAAAAATTACGAAATATGCTAATGTTTAGGATTTGCATGTTTATTACTGGCAATTGAAGCAACCAAATATGCTAGTCTGAAATATTTTCACCTCTAGACAATATTACAAACAACCTACAAATTTGAATTATCAAACGAGATTTTGCTGCCTAAATATTTGGTTTATTGCTGTTAGCGCGTCAAACTGATGCTCAATCAAAATCAATTGTAATGTTTTTTTCCTCAAAAATTGACTGAAAAATCAAAAGGCAAAAGCTAAAGAGTGAAAGAGATTAGAGTAAGAGATCAAGTTCTGGAGTTTGTTATTGGGTTGCGGCCATAAATCAGAGGAAGATCTCTTTAAAACTGCCACCAAATTCTAAGCAAGAGACACACAACTATCCCATTTGTCTAAACACATAGATGGATAAGGTAAAAATATGTATTATTTTGCAAGAGAGCGAAGCAGAAAAAGTTTCTTGTTTTCATTTTCTTTTCGGTAACAAGTTTCAGTTTGATTTTTAATTTAATATAAGATACAGTGAAAAGCAAAAATGATCGGCATTAATTCACATAATAGCAGGTGTTATTCACTCAATGCTTTTAACTCTGGCTAGGTTTACACAAAAACAGGTTTAGGAGGTCATAAGATCATTTATAAAGTATAAAGGGCCACACAATTTTTTTGCACAAATTCAGGAGGGTAAATGATGTATTCAACCAATTTCTTTAAAATGACAATTTTCAATTTTTTTTCATTCTTATTTTTTCTAAATAGCCCTAAGAATTTTAGACTATCCGATTAGTTTGTAGAAATTTTCTTTTTATTTCGAATTATTCGTTAATGTTGAATTTATGATTTAAGTTAAATTGATTATTTATCTTATAATTTGTATGAATTTTAGGTTTGATCTGTGGTTTTGCATGTTAATTGAAATTTATGCAATTCCTACTTATATAGTTTATATTGTATTTAATAGTTTAATTTGTTGTTTGGTTCAAGATGATAAATATTTTGAATTCACAAAATAACTGTTATTTTAAAGGTATTATTTTTATATTTCTGCAGTTTTTTAATTTTTTTTCTTAGTTGTATTTTATTGCAGTTTTTTATTCAGATTCCTTTTACAAAACAATTTTAATGTATCTAAAGTCAAGTTTAAGCTTGGCTCATTTATGTTATTGAGCAAAGCCTGAACCGAGGTGGAGCTTGGCTCGTTTATGTTATTGAGCCGAGTTCGAGTCGAGCTCGAGCTTGATAATACTTAGTTGAGTCAAACCCGAGCTTAAATTTTCAAGCTCGAATCGAGTTCGAGCCGAGCTTTAGCTCATGTAAAACCTTATTGAGTCGAGCTCGGCTCGGCTCAGCTTATTTAGAGCCTTAGAATTGGAATGTTACTAGAAATAAAATGAGAGCAAAGTGAAAAATATTCAGATATTTCTTATTGATCGATAAACTTTACAAAGCAATAATCCTCTTATATATCAAGTGAGGAATAAATATCTAAGCTAGCTAATCTAACAAAGTTGGGAACAAATGGAATCGCTAGTGACAACTTATTTAACAAAATTAGCCGAGGTGGCATTTTTTGTTATGGATTTGGTTGGAGCTGAGTTGGCATGTCTTGGTATTGAATCTTTGGCTTTAGTTTGGTTATAAGAGTCTAACCACCCCCTTCCCTCGCGCAAGCTCGAGAATATATATTCAGTATTCCTAGCTTGGAGATAAGTGTTTGGAAGTGAGGTGAAGGCAAAGGTTTGGTAAAAACATTAGCTAACTGAGCAAGAGAAGGGATAGGAAGCAATTTGAGAATTACATATTGTAGTTTTTCGCAGATGAGATGGCAATCGATCTCAATATGCTTAGTTCTCTCATGGAATGTAGTATTAGCAGCTATTTGCATAGCAGATTTGTTATCACAATATAAGAGAGCAGGTTAAGGGTGAAGGATATGCATGTCATGAAGCAAATAGAGGAGCCATTGGATTTCACAAGTAAAGGAGGCAAGAGCTCGATATTTAGCTTTTGAAGTTTTGCTTCTTGGCTTTCCAAGATAATAATGAGTCTCCACAATAAACACAAAAACCTGTGATTGATTTTTTGGTATCAATACAGGCTGCCCAATCGGAGTCACTAAATTCTTTGAGCTAGCATTTGGATTTAGCAAAAAAGAATAAGCCAATACCAAAAGCTAACTTCAAGTACCTTAAATCTCGATGAGCTGATTGCATATGCAAAGAAATAGGATTATCAAGAAACTGACTCAATTGCTGAGTAGCAAAGAGATATCGAAACGCGTGAAAGTTAAGTAGAGTAATTTTCCAACTAATTTTCTGAATGGCAATGGATCAGGTAAGGGGTCGCCAAGAGTTTTACTGAGTTTTGTTTTGGGGTTTATAGGAGTTGCTACTGCCTTGCAATCTAAAAAACTTGCATCCTTGAAAATGTCTGAGGTGTATTTTCTTTGAGTAATGGTGATACCAAAATGGAATCTTGCTAGTTCAAGGCCTAAAAAACACTTTAGATCACCTAAGTCTTTAATCTTGAAAGTTTGATAAAGTTTTGCCTTAACAAAGTTAATTTCATCAAGATTATCGCCTGCTAATAAGATATCATCGACGTATACCAATAAAATAGTTATTGAACCATGAGAGGGTTTGACAAATAAAGAAAAATCTGCTTATGACTGAGAATAACCTATAGAAATCAAAAATTGGGTGAGCTTCGAATTCCACTTTTTGCTTCTTGTCTCAGACCATACAAGGATTTTTGTAAGTGGTAGACTTGATTTGGCTTAGAACAAGATAGGCTTGGGGATAAAGACATGTACACTTCCTTATGAAGATCACCATGGGGGAAAGCATTATTCACATCGAGCTGTTTTAAATGCCAATGATTAATTGCCACAAGAGCCAATAACAATCTGATAGTAGTCATTTTAACAACAGGAGAAAATTTTTCAAAAAAGTCAATGCCCTTTATTTGTGTAAATACTTTGGCAACAAGACATGCTTTGTGCCTTTCAATACTTCCATCAGCCTTATACTTGATGCGAAATACCCATTTACAACCCACAACAGGTTTATTCGATGGTTTATCAATAATATTCCAAGTGTGGTTCAAGTCAAGTGCCTTAATTTCATCTCACATTGCTTTCTTCCATTATCAAATTTAATAGCTTGGTTGTAAGTTTGAGGTTCAATGTTTGCAGTAATAGTAAGAACAAACTATTTGTAAGAGGGAGACAATTGTGATTAAGAAAAATTTGAAGAGATAGAATGAGGACTAGACTTACTTGAAGAAGAGTGACCAACTGCATTTGAAGTCAAAGTGTAATGATAATCTTTAAGGCAGGTAAGAGGTTTTCTTTATCGTAAAGAAGTTCTGGTTGAGGGAATGAGAACAAATAATGTAGTAGGTTGTAAAGAAAGAGAAATGGGATTTGTTAATGATAATGACACAATGGCTGCGGGATCAGATTAAGAAGGAATGTGAATGCAAGAAGATGAAGAAAAGGTAAAAGAGAAAAAAATTAGAATCAGGTGGAAGAGTGTGTCGGGGTAAGGAGGGAGAATCAAAGTTTTGAAAAATTGAAGAATCCTCAAGAGGAAATATGTTTTCATGTGAAATAACATTTTTGGAAACAAAAAGAGTTATGCTATGTAAATCTAAAAGTAAGTAACCTTTTGTACCAGGTTTGAAGCCTAAATGAATGCATTTGGTAGCTCTAGGTCGAATTTGGTTCTATTTTGGGAAAGGGTAAAAGCATAACAGAGGCTACCAAACACTCTAAGATCTGTGAAAGATAAGGATTGTTTGTATACATTTCAAAGGGAGTTTTATTTTGAATAAGAGGAGAGGGTAACCTATTTATAAGGTGAATAATATGATAAATACTAAAAGACCAATATTGAAGAGGTAAGTGAGATTGAAACATTAAAGATCTAGTTATATTTAAGATGTGCTGATGTTTTCTTTTGACCAATCCATTCTATTGTGGGGTTTCCACACAGGATGTTTGGTTAATTGTGCATTTTTCTACATAAAGTTAGGCATGTGAAACTCCAGCCATTATCTGTCCTTATTGTTTTGATTTTAGTGTTGAACTAAGTATCAATCAAATTAAAAAGGGATTAAAGAACTACTCTAGTTTCAGATTTGGATATTAACAAGAAAATAGGTGTGCCTAGTATAGCCATCTACAACAGTAAGAAAAAAACCTATGATCTTGAACAGAAGGTATACAAAAAGAGCCTTAAATATTAGCATGGATAAAATCAAATGCATCAGTAGACTTTGTATTACTTATAGGAAATGAAACATGTTTCTATTTTGCTAAGGGACATACATCACGGTAAGAAGAATGTGCATATGACATATCAGATATTAAAGGTTTGAGTAAATGGAGTTTAGCAACAGAAGGATGTCCCAATCTCCAGTGCAAATAATCAAATTTAGTATGAGTTTGAGTGTAGTATGTAAAGAGTGTCATTGAGAATTATTTGGAGTGGCAGATGTCATTGCATAGAGCCCTTCAGAAATGCTAGCTATACCAATCATCTTCAAGTTGTGGAGATCTTGAATCAAGCAAATGAAATTGTAAAAATAAAAGCAAAGATTAGAAGTGGAGTAGCCTTTTTAACAGAAAGAAGATTATATGTAAAAGAAGGCAAATCAAGAACATCTTTTAAAATCAAACTAGAAGGCAATATAACAATGCCAGACATGTTAGCTATGAGAACAAAGCCATCAGATAAGGTAACTAATATAGGAGGGATAATATGATGAGAATGATAGTTTGCTAATGAGTTGGTTACATGGTCTGTTGTAGTTGTATCAAGAATCCAAGTGATTGGTTTAATAGAGCAAGTAAGAGCCAAAATCTTACCTGAATGTGAAGCATAGGATGAAATCATGTTCACAGTTGGAGGAGAGGATGTGTTAAGGGCATTAGAATTATTGAATACAGAAGAGGGCAATGCAGTTGAAGAAGAGGCACTTAGACTAGAATCAGCTTGCTACTGAACCTAAATTATTGAGAATAAACTTTAAATTTGTTGAGGTGTGAATTGAAAATTTTCTAAATTATGCACAGAAAAATCCCCAACTCCGTTGAAACTTGGTGTTGCTTGCAAAATTATTCTCTAATCCTGACTTACCTTCAACAGAAACATAATGAATAGTTGTCGAAGAATTCAGATTAGAGGCAGGCGTTCTAGGTCTTGGGCTATACCCTAGGGGATATCCATGCTTCTTATAGCGTGTCTCAATTGCATGTTTGTAATTTCCATAGTATGTGCAATATCTGTTATCTATACCTCTAGAAAATCAACCTTTAGGCCTAAAATTGGAGCTGCCACTATAAGAAGTGGTTCTTGGATGAAATTGAGAGCCATTGTCGGTTCCAGCACTAATATTTCTAGGCATAAATTGAGTATTTCCAACAACTAAAGCCTTAGCATCACTAGATAGGGAATTTAAAGGAACCATCTGCCTCTTTTATTGTAAAACTAATGAAATAGCCTTGTTAATATTAGGTAAAGGATCTAGCATCATTACTTAACTTTTAACAACAGAATACTGATCATTAAGACCTTTTAAGAACTTAATTACATAGTTGTGTTCTTGATATTCCTTCAATTTTAGAAAAGCTTCACAACCACGCTGATAAACTGGTATTAATCTAAAACTAACCAATTCATCCCACAATATGTTTAACTCCATAAAGTAATCAATCATAGTCCTATCACCTTGCTTCAAAATGGAAATTTCTTCTTGTACATTTGAGATACGAAGGAAATTATCTTGAGAGTATCGATCTTGAAGATCTTTCCATATATTAGCAGCTCTATCAATTCAAATCTCACTTTGAGTCAAAGAAGGTGAAAGAGAGTGAATTAGCCAAGAAATAACCATATTGTTGCATCTCTCCCAGGCGAAATACAGCGGATCGATGTTAGTAGGAACACCATGGTTCCATCAACAAATTAGTATTTGTTCTTTGATATTAGTGCCATTTTCATGGCTCGAGACCAAGAAGAGTAGTTATAACTAGAAAGTGGCGATGAAACAAGAGTAAGAGAAGAATTTTCATTACGATATAAAAAGATAGGACTAGAAGGATTGGTTGTAGCATCAACTGCCATTGTTAGACTAAGGTTGAAGAAATTAGAGAACCTAAAAATAGAGAAATGAACCAGAAAAAAAAATCAATGTGAGGAAGAAAAACAGTTATGCTTTGATACCATGTTACCAAAAGCAAAATGAGAGTAAAGTGAAAAATATCTGGATATTTCTTATTGATGGATAAACTTTACAAAGCAATAATCCTCTTATATATCAAGTGAGGAATAAATATCTAAGCCAGCTAATCTAACTAAGCTAGGAATAGATGGAACAACTACTAACAACCTCTTTAACAAAATTAGCTGAGGTGGCATTTTCTGTTATGGATTTGGTTGGAGCTGAGTTGACATGTGCTGATGTTGAATCTTTAGTGTTAGTTTGGTTATAAGAGTCTAACAGAGGTCATACGAGTGACTACTAGCTTATAGATCGTTTACCATTATCAGTAGCCATTATAAGCGCAGTATCCCAATCAAAATTCAAAATTCCAATATTTGATAAATATGATGAGACCACTAATCCAAGAAGTGACTGAGCGAATTTCAGAACGATCATACACTTACAAACAAACTTGAATAAATGAATATGTATTGTTTATCTGTAACCTCGAAAGATTGGCTCAAGAGTGGTATCACTCGTTAAAGATAAGATTAGTTGAGTCATTAACTTAGCTTGCCTCTTTACTCAAAGCAAGTTTTATTATCAATATCATAATGAAGAAGATCTCTAACCTTCTAGATTTGAAGAGAGAAGAGGGACAGTTATTGTGGCAATGCATCAACAAGTTTCAAAAGTTGATAATGCAAGTTGAGAATCTTGGTCATGAAGTCGCAATTAGCACAATGGAAAAAATTTTTTAAGTATAATAAGTTGTTTGAATTACTTAATATTGATCCCATTGAACTTTTGCAAAACATATGATAAGATCAAACAAGTTTCAATTGGATGAAACCTAAAAAGCACAAAATGCTAATAAAAAATGGTCTAAAGAAAATAAGGAGGAGGTTTCAAAAAGTTTCTCACCAATACGACAGTCAAATCAGCGATGTTTGTTCTTGTTCCCATACCAAAAGAGGAAAGTTAAGAGTAAACTAAGAAGAATTTACTTCTCTCACTACTAGTCGAACAGAAATACTAGTGTTGATTGTTAAACAAAACCACAAAATTATTTATATTATTTTAAATAATAAAATTAAAATTAAAAGATATGATATTATATTTTATCTTTTCATTTAAACGTGACATTTATGAAATATATAAATCTGGATAGTAACAACTAGCCTTTAATTGATTTTGATGAAAAAATCATTTTCTTTGAATTTTCTATACTTCAATTACTTTTCCAAGAACTTCTAGCATTTGACATATACAAATGAGTACCTAGCACTATATGGAGTGAGTGTGGAGAGAAGAGAATACTTAGATGTAAAAAAAAATTTCCATTTGTGTTGCCTCGTAGTATTTTGGTGAATGGAATGCAGAAAAAAACGAGCAAAGGAATTCTTCTATTATACAAATTGGAGTTAAGGAATTTTAGTATTACAAATTGAATTCGAGTGAATATTTGACATTGATTATAATTTATTCACAACCTGTGAAAATAAGCCTAAAAGAAAAGCACTTTTGGATGATAAATTCACGAGCTTATTATAAAATTACAAATCTTAAGATTTAAGTTTGAAACTAGAGTCGTTTGTGAATAATAAGAAAGTCATAGGCTATTAATTAATTGAATTAAACGTGGAGTTTATATTAAGAAGAAATAAGTAAGAAGTATAGTATTAAAATAGGGATGACCATGGTTTGGTTTAAAATTTAAATTGAACTTAAATCAAACTGGTTAAAACTAAAATCGGTCCGTGATCAATGGTTCAAGGTTTTGAATCATGCGGATATTAAAATTCGATTGCGTTTCATATATTTTAAAATTAACACCAATTGTTTCGGTTTAAAATCGTTAAAAAATAAATATAAAAAAAAGATCACACTTAATTTTAACTTTTAAGATTAATTTCAATTTTCACTATTTAATGTAAAAATTTTGTCATCACTTAAAATTTTTTAATATAAATATAACTTATAAATTTTAAACGGAAAAAAATTAAAAAAATGTTGTTATTTAAATGTTTTTAATTCAAATTTTTTATATTTTATTATATACATTTTTAACATACAACTTGTACATTATTCTTTTAATATTTAATTTTTTTTAAACTCTCAAATATAATAAGTAGATATTTTTCTCCCTTAATTTTCTCTTTTTGTTTGTTACAATTTTTCTAATAATATTAATAATCCTACATCGACTAAATAATAAATCAATAATAATTATATAAGGGTGACAAGCTAACTAGTTAATTGATTAATACTAATCCTTTAACATTAATTGGTTCATACTTAAGTAAGTCCATATCGCCTATTTTCACATCATGAATTTTTATCTCTTATCCATTTTATCTCTACCTTTTCCATTTCTAATAAATAGATTTTAAAACTAATTTTACCATTTTACTTTTTCTTTAAATAATATTTCTTAGTGTTCATTTTTAAACTATTTATGCATGCTAGAAACTAAATAAGGTTTTAAAAAATTTAAAAGAAGTATTTAATTCAAATTTTGAATCGAAATGGGTTCTTTTGAAACCATTTTTGAAATCATATAAAAGTAATTTAATTTTAATTTCACTTTCTTTCGGACTAGAATCGGTTATTCTGTAACCCTGTTCATGGTTGATTTATGAATGAATGAACATTAAGTGCAGTAATATGAATTACATTGATAAAAACGTTAGTGTTTGCATTTATTTCTAATACAAATACAAATATATATTCTTCTATCGTCCAACTTATAATTTGTATTTCATAAATAAAAGTTCCCTTTTATTCTAAAAAAGCAAAAAAAGAAAAATTCAACTGGCATTTGACGTAGTGAGCCCATCATCGTCCATATCAAACAACATCCAAATCTCATTGACCCTATCATCGAACTCAAATGGAGAATTATACTGTGCAACAGTATAAGCAGAAGTGGCAGTTCCATTGGATTTCTGAATTGCAGTAGCCCATACAGTTCCGGCAAGACTGGCTTTTAGGGCAGCAGCTTCCTCTCCAACATTTGAGTCACTTACAAATCCACTAAATTGCCTTATTGCTACATATGTGGGTTTCCATCTTTGAACATGAAGACCTTTTGCTTCAGGTGGATTTGCTTGATTCTTTTTTGGGACATAGAAGCTCACTGTAAATGTTGATTTACAGAAGGGTCCATCACTTGGTGATACTTCAGTAATGACTGGACCTGTCATCTCTATTTTTTCTCCATTCTCATTTTTTCCTTGAATATAGTCAAATAGCCTGTCAAAAGAAATGCAACTCATGGTTCAAATTTATAAAAAATAATTTGATGGACCTTCAGTTGAACTACTATGTTAAACTGGAAGGAAAACGACTCACCAGAACTCTGTCTATCCGCCCAATTACGGACCAAACCAACAGAAAATATAAAGATACTTTTATTTTGAAATATAAAGATGTTTTTAACCATTCACTATAAATTTTTTTCATAAAAAAAAAATCTATTGTGCTTGGTTGGGTTCATGAATTTGGCCGATCTATCAGTTGATCCATAGATTGATTCTAGGTAAGGTAACTTTTCTTCTAGTAGAAGGATGACAACTAGAGGAAAGAATATCCTAGTTTATGAAATTTGCTACTTGTACGCATTTTCTTCTAAATAGACAATTTTACATTCTAAAAGTACAAATCCTGAGCGAGTGCCTTAGAATATAATCAGAAAACTAAATAAAAAAATAATATATCTTACTGTAGGAAACCAGTTCTGGTAGCTTCAACGAGGGAGATGTCTTGGATAGGGGAGGTTGACATCCACACCGTAGAGTTATATCTGCGAATTTCATAGCCATTGCCGCTATGGATAACATTGTAAGAAGGACACTCTATGCGACTGCAAGTAGGCGGGTATATTTTGGGTTCAGAAGTTGAAAGAACACTAAGCAAAACTGATAGCTTGCCAAGCATAAGCATACCAAATCCACCCATGGTAGTTCTTCCGCCTTGAAAGCTTCTTAGCGTAATCACTTCTTGCTTGGCTTGAGGAAATGTGTTTTTGATGTCGTTTGTTTTGTAAAATGATAGAGGTCCACATATTTTATTTCATTTGTGTGGATGTTATTTATACACGTACAGGAGTAAAAAGATGAAGAAGCAGCTTAATTACTCTTCTGGGTTGGGGAATGCTTTTTCTTTCCCAAGGCTATTTCTAGAACGGTCTTGTTCTGGGCCTCTCGGTCAAGGAATCGGCTCTGACTTGGACGTGGGTGGTCTAAGCCCATTTTGATTTTAATATGGTTTTGGCTTTTTTTTTTTTTTTGGCTTTTGGTTTATAGTTGGAATCTTCATGGTTTCAATTGGCTCGGCAATTTCAAGTTATTTTCAATCTGTTTTTGAGTTTGTTCCACAAAATTAACTGTTTTGATAATTATTAATTATTTTAGTAAAATTTTAGCTATTAATTATTTAAATAATTTTTTATGAAACGCTAAAATTATACATTATATAAGTTAATTTTTTATAAAACGCTACATTAATATTTAAAAGTTAGTTCAAACGTCATGTTATTAAATACTGTCAAATGTAGCATTTGTCAAAAGTTAAAAGTTATTTAAAAAGCTATTGCCGAACACAATTCTTATCGTGAATTGTATGTTTCATTTCGGTTTAAAATTGGATTTTCTTGAATCAATTTTGGTTTGATTAATATCAAACCAGTTCTAGTTTTAAACTGCATCAGGGCCAAACTTAATTGTTTAAATGGGTTTGAAATTTTAAATAAAAATTAAGATCCGACAAAAATAAAATTTTATAAAAATAGAAATCCGATCGACTAATGAATTATCCTTTCCTCTCATGGACCATGGAACTTTTGTATCGTATTTTCATATAGATTTTAAATTTAATGGGAGTGAATCAAATTCTTATAACTTTGCAAATTTTCTTAATTTCTCTATTCTTTTTATTCCCTTCAATAAACGCATATCATTATTAATATTTTTTAGATTTGAAATATTTTATTGATGCATGCAGTTATGTTTTTTTTCATGGAAAAATTATTATTTAGTCCCTGATATTTAGCCAATTAATAACTTCATCCATATATTTTAATAAAATTATTATCACGTCCCTCAAATATAGTTTGGTCTAATTATATGGCCCTTCTGGTAAAAAGACAGTTTTTCTGCATCCTTATTATATTATTCACATGGGACCATCATTAAATCTACTATTATATCAATATGATCTGCTTGTATAAATAGAGATTGGAACTTTGGATCATGTGTACTTGGTGTCAATATTTGGTTATATGGATGGTGGAAACACTTATATCTTATACTTTACGGTAGAAACACTTGGTGTGGATATGATTTGGATTCGATTTTTTTAGGGTTCAAATAGCTAATTTACTCTTGTTTTGGTTTAAGTCCGTCAATGCTCATAGATCATAATCTCATGTGTATCGGAGATTTGTCTGGTTTATGTTGAGGAGGCATTTGCATATATCCAAAGTAAAAAGTAAAAACTATGAATATCCACTAGTCAATCCTATAAAGGCTCAACACCACCTCGATATCAAAAAAAAAAAAAAAAATCAAGAATTTAAACTATTCTTTCCCATTTAAAGTAAAAAACAAGAATCAAGTTAATAAGATTTATCTATAAATTACTTAATTCTTAGAAAGTACAACATATTAAACATGTAAGTATCTCCATGTCATTTATTTACTATTACAACACAAGCCAATGCCAAAAGAACACTCTTTTTTGACATTTACAGGCTGAAGAAGAAGAACATGTAATAAATTAAACCCTACTGAACAGGAAAGGATATGCCACAGGAACATCTAAGATCAGAAAGTTCTGGTCATTCTCAGTAAAAATACCAGCAGACCCACACCTTGGCTTCTCACAAGTAGGGCAAGACTCGGCTGGACACCATTCAAAACTATAATCACCCCCATTATTTCGAATCCTAAAGTAATCAGCTTCTCCTCCTGTCACAATGAACCTCCTTCCTGCTGAATTGACTTCACCTATTCTCCAAGCAGTAGACTGAATACATGTCGTGAAAGCTTGAAAAGTTACTGTCAAATCCCTTCCTTCCCTAATAATCGTCTCACTATCATTGTACGGCTTGAAGATGACCGGAAAACCCCGTGACACGTTGGGTGGTGTGAAGGGTTCTTGACCAACGTACAGTGGACATGAGTCGTTGCGTCTGATTAATGTTAAACCACCCGCGACATCAAATATTCCAGACTCAACGTAGTATTGTACGCCGCTCTGGACAGGCTGTCCATCAGTGTCCAGCACCGGTGGCTGAGCCATGGTGGTTATGGCCATGGAAATAAAGCAGAAAATGAAAAAGCTCAACTTTGTCATGGTTATTTTGTAATGACTGTTCAATGTAGGAGATGGAATTGGACAGAAAATGTGAATTCTATTTATAGACATGCATTTGTATGGACATTATTATACTTTGAGGCACGGCAATGAAAATTTTCAATGAGTCTTTATCTAATTAATTTGATGATGGTTGCTTGTACCATATGTATTTGATTTAGACTTTTGAAACCCTTCATTTGAAGCTCTAACAAGGCAGTGAATATTCAACAATGGCAGGTTTGTAACAGGAGCTGAAGTTTTCAAATTGTATACTTTTAGGAGACAAGACTGAAATGCTTAAGCTTAATTTCCATATCTAAAAATCAGTCAATATAAAATTGGGTATTTGTTAACTTCCATAAAATTGTATGTTTTCGTTCATGCCAAATTAGGTATTTTTAATCAATTGTTAACTGATTTAAATATTATTTTATTTGCACCCTAATAACCTAAAAAAATAACTGGTAACATAATTTCAAATTTATACTTTTATGATTATTTTAATTATTGTTATTAATAATAATATTTTTGCAATTACAAGAATTTTTATAACATCAGGGGGCAAATCCCATTAACAGAAGCTAGCAAAAGTTCAGGCTTGTTTGCAAGTCTCCTAGTCCAAGCAATGTCCACATGGTCAAGCTGTTGTAACAGGCGTCGGATATCCTTTATTATCAAACTCCAATCTGCTAAATCTTCTTTCCCTTGCGGAATAGTCTGAACCAATAACAAACGGTCAGTTTCCACTATAATATGGTGCAAACCGTTATCACGCAACCAACAAAGTGCTTCCCATACAGCTACTGCTTCTGTTACCCGAGAAGCATAGCAGCCAATTTGATGTCACATTTACAGCAACAATACGCGACCCATCATTTGGACAAAACAATTCAACATCTAATCCGTCATTTTCATTCTTTCACAATTTATCAATATCAATATTTACTCCATTGTCTTCATTCCAAATTTATGCCATTTATAATTTTTCATAAATTGATTGATTTCACCAATAATTTAAAATTTATATAATTATAATTTCACTATCAATTTGAGAATTCAATTCACTGGTCAGGTCAAATTAATTTAATACAATCTGAAAATATACCAATTGCGATTCTAAATTCGGATTTGGATTCAGCATATAAGCCAGTGATTCTACCCCTTGCCCTCGCTGGAACATCACAGGGCCGTCTACAGGGGCCGGAAAAACGTAACTGCCAAAATTTAGCAAGGCTACCACCATTCGACTCCAAATTCGCTGACGAATCCATTTCCGTCATCAATCAACTGAGATCAAGCCTCTATCACGTCGGATCGAGCTCGACGGAGCTTAGAGCCACTATTCATGGCGGTTCCGTCATTCTCAACCAGAAATCACGTTTGATAGAGGGGAAGTGTTCGTCTGGCCATCAGGAGTTGATCGCGCCTGTTCTCAGCGCAAGAAACAACCGGAAACGGTGACAATTCACCGAAATAGAGAATCGCATGATGGCAGAGCTATCACCCCGTTTCTCCTTCGATCTACGCAATAATCGAGCAAACCAAAGCTCGAACTGAACTCCTTGCGACAAGTAGAGCACCTGGCAGTCTTTAATCGCCTGTTTCCACGGTGTTTGGACGGTGATTGCGAGGGGAGGAGAGGGTGTTCCGTCGGTGATCGGCGAGAGAGAGAAAGCAGCGAATCCGTGTTTTTCTCTTCTGCATTTTATTTTTTTTAAATTCTTTTCATTTTCATTTTCTTTCTTTTGTTTTTTTATCTTCATCTATAATTACTATTACTCTTTTCTGTTTTTTTTTTTTTTTCTGAAAAAAAGAGGAGCATACCTAGCTCATATTATTAAAATCAAAAGATAAAACCTCATACAAAAATAAAGGTAAGTATATCCCTATTGAAAATCAGACATGGAAACAGAAGCCCGAGAAATTGTATAGGCAAATTCGCTGCTTTCTTAGCAAAAGACATATTTGCTAGCTCATGTAATAGAGCTTTGCAATCAAGAACAATCAAATCAAAATAAGATAAATCCAAATTATTCCACCTTAAAGCCTAAATAAAAAGAAGACAATCTAATTAAAAAATAACAGATTAGTATTGTAATGACTCCTAACTTTGGATTCGCAACCACTGGTCTTGAACAGGCCATACCTGCTATACAATAGCCATGACATTCCTTAAAAATCATACCCATACCAAACCAATTATTGTGAAGGGACACGTCCACATTACATTTTAGAAAATTAGAAGGAGGTGGCTCCCATTTAGACACCAGCGAGCCAGCGCAAGGATCGAGACCATGTAAAAACACATTGGCCCGCTGCCATTCATGGAGTTGCTGACAAGCATACAAAATAATCTGACTGGCTGACGCTTTTGATACCACACCACCTGGTTCCTGGCCCACCAAAGACTCCAAAGCACCATAAAACCCTCCTCCTTTATCGATTTATTCTATGATGCTACAAATAAAAAACCACTCCTGCATATTTGCCCATGGATAACAACCCAACTGCATTAAAGCCAACAATCCTTTATTAAAGTACATTGTAACAGAGCATGCTCTATTGTCTCATTTGCCAAAGCACAAACAGGACAGACTGGGGAAACCTCAATATAACGACGATGTAAATTAATACAATAAGGCAATGTATCGCCCAAAACATGCCAAACATGATGCTAAACTTTTTGGTATTTTAGCATGCCAAATAACAAACCAAACATCTACATTAACCATAACCATCCCAGTTGCCATCACCATGGCTACCTTATATCCACTCTTCACTGAATACTTCCCATGATGTTCATGTGACCATATCCAAGAATCAGCTTTAGGAGTTAGCGATAAAGGAATTTGCAAAATCAAATCAATATCATGAGGTAAAACATCTCACGAATTAAGCATTCCCGCCATCTAATAGGAGTTGTAGTCATGAGAGACGAAACCAGAGCATCATCCTAACCCACAAGAATAGGTGAGATAACGTGAGGATTAGAATTATCCATCAACCATGGCTGATGAAAAATAAGAGTGGACACACCGTTTCCAATCCGTCGATGACAGCCAAATTGTAAAATTGACCAAGAAGTCCATATATTTCGCCATAAAAAAGATGAATTTTGGCCTAACTCTGCATTTAAAAAATTTATCTCGAGGAAGTATCGAGCCTTTAGAATAGTGGTTGCTAAAGAGTGTTGATATTGTAGGAGTCTACACCCTTGCTTAGCTAGTAATTCCATATTAAACTATTGAATCCGTCGAAAAGCCAAACCCCCTTGCTCCTTTGAAACACAACCACTCCCACCACCGCCACTTGATCCCTGAAGATAGGCTAGTCCTAGAAGACCAATAAAAAGCATTAAATATCTTCTTAATTTTATCACAGATGCTTAGAGGTAACAGAAATAAGGACATGAGATAATTTAGAACAATTTGAGCTATAGACCTAATTAAAACGTCCTTCCCAACTTTGGATAAGATATGTCCCTTCCACCCATGAATCCGTTTTGCTACCTTATACAAAATATACTAAAAAACTTGCGGTTTGTCCCATCCAATAACTAATGGCATCCCAAGATAGCTACCATGTGATAGCACCTGCTGCACACCTAAATTTTGACAGATGAGGTTGCGTGCTTCAGTGGCAACGTTTAGCGAAAAAACAATGGCTGACTTATTATAATTAATATATTGGCTAGATGCATTTTCATAGAGCACTAAACACCGTTTCAACATTGTCGCTTCCAACACTATAGCCCACACAAAACATAAGTAATCATCCGAAAAGAATAAGTGCAATATCGATGGGCCAGATCTTATAACCTTAGCACCATGGAGATGACCGACAACACAATACTGACGAAGAATTGATGAAAGCCCTTGTTCACAAAGAATAAAGAGGTAGGGTGGAAGCGGATCACCTTGCCGCAAACCTCAAGAAGGCACAATTAGACCATATTCAGCACCTCCCCGAGCTATAGAATACACAATAGGCGAGACAATGTCCATAATTATAGAAACCCAATTGACATGAAAGCCCAACTTTAAGAGCATAGCTTGCAAAAAAATGCCACTCCAAACGATCATATGCGTTTCTCATATCCGTTTTCATAGTTGTAAAGCCCTCCTTCCCTTGAGTCTTCATTTTCAAAGAATGAAAAAGCTCAAACGCAACAATTATATTATTGGTGATCAACCTATCCAGAATAAAATCATTCTGCGAATCATCATTAACTTTAAACGATTAATGATCATTTTACAAACTATCCTATCAACAACATTGCAGAGAGACATTGGTCACAAGTCAGAAATTGATTCTAGATTCTTCTTCTTGGGAAGAAGAATAATATTCATGTGATTTGACCCCGGCATACTGTCGTTATGATTCAAGCAATGTAAACAAGTGTTACAAAAATCATCTCCAATAATACTACAGAAAGATTTGAAAAAACCTGGATTTAGGCCATCTGATCCAGGAGATTTATCTGGGTGCATGGAAAAGAGAGCAGTTTTTACTTCATCAAGAGAATATGGAGCCATTAAAAGTTGATTGTGATCAAAAGACACTTGAGGGATCACACAATCAATAATCCATGCAACATCACCTGGCATAGAATAAAATAAATTACTATAAAAATCAATGAGAAGTTGAGGCATACCATTCTCGCAATCCACCCAAGCACCGGCTTCATTTCGCAGCCTCTGAATAGTATTTTTCTTTTGTTTATGCGATGCCATCAAATGAAAATACTTAGTGTTTGCATCACCCCATTAACCAATGTTATTTAGAGCATTGCCGCCAATACACCTCTTGCTGATGTAACAAATCACCATATCATTCCTCAATCAAGTGAAGTTGAGCATTTGGAGTATCCAAGGAGGGACGATGGAGCTAATGAAGCATTCATTTCCACTCCTTAAGATTATTTTGAAAATCACGACAAAAGTTCACCGACCATTCACCCAATTGCTTATAACACGTGAAAATCTGAGCATCAAAACCTTGACTATGATTCCGGAACCTGCCTTAACCTCCTTAACCCATGAGTTTTCAAAATGAAAATAATACGGTACATAACACAGTTGCAAAATGCAAGGATAGGAAAATTGGTTGATGATCAGAATCAATAGCCTGCAACACCGTTAAAACTGCATTATAGAATAACTCGGTCCAATTGAAAGCCACCACAGCCCGATCGAGTCTTTCACGCACTAGACCTTCACCCACATGCTTGTTCTCCCATGTATAAAGCAAACCTAAGTACACCAAATCAAATAACTCACAATCGTTCAATATAGATTGGAAACCTTCCATTAACTAGCAAGGCTGTGATACACAATTATCTTTTTTCGATGCATAAAGGATATCATTAAAATCACCAATGACTACCCATGGAAGGGAAGCCTTCACCTTTAAAGACTGTAAGAGATCCCAACTTTGACGACAGAAATGTCTTCCTGAGTATCCTAAAACCCCGTTAATTGCTAATTAACACTACCTTCACCCTCCACTTCAATATCTATATGATGTGGAGAGCAATTAATCAAACGAACAAAGCCACATGTTTCCAAAAAAGAGCCACACCACCACTATGACCCACTGGATCCATATCAAAAGCCCCAGTAAAACCTAATTATTGTTTCAATAAGAAAATTCAATCTCATAAAATCATCATTTCCTTTAAAAACATAAATTTGGGCCTCTTCTCTTGAATAAGGTCTCGCAAGACCCAAACTGTACGTTGGTTCTCAAGCCCATGATAGTTCCAGCTTAAAGTACTCATTGGCATAGGCGGGTCTAGGAACCAAAACTCGCCAGAATCAAGTTTTTTGGATCATTCAAATGGCCCTCTGGGACCACATCATCAACCATTGTCTCTAGGACCACATCTTCAAGAGTTATAGCAAGATCTGCAAGCTCTTTATCTGTCCTCCTACATTTTCGATCAGCCAAAATTAGACCTATAGCAGCCTTTTGAATAGTAGACTCATATATGTCTTCTACAACTTGCTTGCCATGCACATAATTTAAGCATGAAACATCTCCAAACTTATTACTCCCTATATTCCCATGCAAAAATAATGGAGCCTAATCTGAAGGAACACCCGATCCCACCATATTTGCATTGGCATTATCCCCAGCCTGTCAAACTTGAGAGTCCAAACTGGAGCCACCACCCCCACTAGCCAAAAATTCAGCATCCAATCGCAACCACCGTGCACCTATCTAGAGTGATTTTCGATTATCCACCTACAGACCAGGCCCATATGCAAACGATTCATGAGGGATGCATGGAAAATCCAGTAATTTACTATAAAAATTATCAGAGTGTCTAATCATACCACAAAACTAACAAAAAGCAAGCAATCTTTCATATTAAAAGTCAATCCAAAACCAATCTCCCCTTTTTGTAAAAAAAGCTTGAACTTATTTTCTTTAAAAAAAAAGGCTTGGACATAATGACGCAGAACTGCTCGTTTGTATTTATAAGATGTATCGCAATAATTGCAAATTACATAAAATATTTTCTCGCTTTTAATTTTATTTGTGAAATGAATGGAGAATATGTTGAAATTTTGTCTTGCTTATCGAATAACTTGTGTACATTGCTTTTCCTCCCGCTATAAGTTATCTTGTTAAATTCGGATCCTTGAGTTGGAATTTCCAAATTTTCATTTAGATATCCCTCAAAATGAAATGAGTTAGGAGTGAAATAGAACATGTCATTCGTATGCATAGACGAATTTTGTGCTTCTCTAATCTTTCCTTTGCTTTTTATGGAACTTGAGTTTCCTTTACTTGCCATTATAGGATAATAATATGTAATTTGAAAAATTGAATAAAAAAATTAGAGAGAATAGTTAGAGATTGAGATTTGGAGAAATTAATTGAAATAATTTGGACAAATAATTGAACATTGAACTTTGGAGAAATTATTTCATAATATTTTCGACAAAAATTTATAAATGAAAATTGGAGAGATTGTAGAGTAGAGAGGGTAGAGATAATTTTGTGTTAGGAGATTATAAATGGAAAGTGGTATTTATAATAAATCTAAAAAATTAATTTTCCACAAATACCCTTTAAATTAGCCGTTTATTGTTATTAGGAGGGTTAATTTAGGGATTTCATAAAATTATTTGGAAAAACAAAAAAAAAAGCTATTGGAACTAGGTGGAACCGCCAATTTGAACCACTCGTTCGAACCGGTGGAACCGTTGGTTCTAACCATTTGAAAAAAATTCAAATTTTACATGGAACTGCCATTCGAATCGTTGATTCTAACCAGCTGAAAAAATTGCCAGTTTTGGCCTATTCTTTGAACTGTCGATTCAAGATCCTCAAATAATGGAATCAAAACTGAAACGTAGATCACTAGTTTCGATTTCAGTTCCCACTGATTTTGATTCCAGTTTCAAAATCGACCGGTCAACTCAAATAGCCCTAACTGGGATATTGGTATGGCTAATGCCTCTCTTTGCTAGAGAGGCTTCGATGAGAGTGAGGCATTATTAAGTGTGTGAGCTTATACTATGTACTAATGTGTTGTAACTTATGATTTAACTTGACTATGGCATTTTCTTGGAAAAAAAAATTATAGAGAAGAATGTAATGAGAATACAAAGTATTAATGATTTCAGACACAGATAGAGACAGAAAGGGGAGCTTATACTGATAGGAAAAAATTGATAACCTACAATCACCAAGGCACTCTCCCTCTTATGTTTACAAAGTGTAGACAGTGGCTGTCTCTCAAATTCAACAAATTCATAAAACAAAACCACAATGAACTTTCCCATGCGTGTTTGCATATATGGGGTTCTAAAAAATCAATTTGACACCAACCCTTGAATTTTCCAATCTCAATATTTTTCAAGAATTTGGTTTGAGTTATGAGTATAAGTGTAAACCAACTCATTTGATGTTGTAATATGGCCTTCTTGAGATGATGAAGCACCAATATCATTAAAATGTAGAGCCACTGCCCTTGCCTTTTCTAAGAAGATATCTTTTGCATCATTATTTTAGAGGTGAGGTAATGGCTACCGGCCGCATCTGGATGATTTGCAACCATCACCCTTCGATGAGCTTCCTTAACCTTATCCACTCGAGTGCTTTTTCAATATAAGAAAATGTTGACCCGTGATTTGGATTTCATGCTTACTTTGTCTTCAAGCCAAGTCCAGTGTAATGCTTTGCTTAGATGCAAAGAACATTTTGAGATGTTAGTGTTGGAAGCTTATAGATTGAAGATTATGGACATTTAAAGATGTATGCAGAAAAATGAGATTATGTGAGAGTAAGCATTTATTCTGGGTACAATTAATTGGTTATAGTGAACTTTAAAGAGGTTGGCTTAACACTGGATCTCGAGTATTTTACTCAAGAATTCTAGAGGGTGGTTGCTTCAGTGAAGTTGGCTTAAACACTAGGTTTGAGAGTAAGTTTACTCTCAGTGTTTGCTTCTGTAGGGTGGCTTAAATACTAGGTTTGAGAGTGATTCTACTCGAGATCGCTTCAGTGCAATTGGCTTAAACACTAGATTTGAGAGAGGGATTACTCTCAATTTGATAGTTATTATTTAGGGTGTATGTGAGGGGTATATAAGTATTGTGAGATTTTTTGAGTTTTGACATAACTCAAGAAAAAATTATGATATTTATATGTATTATTTTATTCTCACATAATAAAAGATTTAGTGGTATCTATGGATGTAGATAATTGATCGAACCACGTTAAAATCTTGTGTCTCCTATTATTTTCTCAATATTATTTATTTATTTGGTCTTATTGAATTTATTATACGATTATTTAATTATGGAGCTACTGAGTTTCTGATAAGAAGTGGTATTAAAGCAGTATTTTTCATAACAAGTTCTATTCAAGCTGGTATTTTCCATAACAAGTGGTATTGGAGCCATTGGTTTGATAGTGCAACAGTTATTTGCAACTTAATGGAAACATTAAGATGGTAAGGAGTTCATCACTTTTCTCATAAAAAAAGTTTGATGGGAAAACTAATTTCATTCTTTGGCAAAGAAGAGTGAGTTTTCAAGAATTTGGTTCAAGCTATGGCAATATACGTGTAAACCAACTCATTTGATGCTGTAATATGGCCTTCTTGAGATGATGAAGCACCAATATCATTAAAATGCACTTGCCTTTTCTAAGAAGATATCTTTTGCGTAATTTTTTTCAAAGGAGAGGTAATGGCTATCGTCCACATTTGGATGATTTGCAACCACCCTCCGATGAGCTTCCTTAACCTTATCCACTTGAATGCTTTCTCAATACAAGAAAATGTTGACCTATGCCTTGAATTTCATGCGTTACTTTGTCTTCAATCCAAATCTATTGTAATACTTGGCTTAGGTGCAAAGCACATTTTGGGATGTTAGCAATGGAAGCTTATAAATTGAAGACTATGGCCATTTAGCGATGTATGAAGAAAAGTGGGATTCTATAAGAGTAAGGCATTTACTTTGGCTGCAATTAATTGGGTATAATGAACTTTAATAAGGTTGGCTTAACATTAGATCTTGAGTATTTTATTCTAAAATTATAGAGGATGTTTGCTTGAGGTTGGCTTAAATACTAGGTTTGAGAGTAAGTTTACTCTTGGTGTTTGCTTTAGTGGGGTGGCTTAAACACTAGGTTTGAGAGTGATTCTAGTTGTGAGATTGCTTCAGTGGGATTAGGTTAAACTATGGATTTGAGATAGGGTTTACTCTCAGTTTGATAGTGATTCTTTAGGATATATATAAGGGTATACAAATATTGTGGGAACTTTTAAGTGGGCATTAATCAAGAAAAAATTATGATATTTGTATGTATTATTTTATTGTTACATAGTAAAAGATCCAGTTCTATCCATGGATATAGACAATTTTTTGAAACACGTTAAAATCTCGTGTCTCCTATTATTTTCTCAGCATTATTTATTTATTTGGTCCTATTGAATTTATTGTAGGATTATTTAATCGTGGAGCTACCGAGTTCCTAATAAAAAGTGGTATCAAAGCAATATTTTTCTTAACAAGTTGTATTCGAGCGTGTATATTCCATAACAAATGGTATTAGAGCTATTGGTTCGATGGGACAATGAGCATTTGCAAACTGATAGAGACATTAAATTCAATAAGATGATAAGCAGTTCATCACTTTTCTCAGTGGAAAAGTTTGATGGGAAAACTAGTTTTATTATTTAGTAAAGAAGAGTGAAGGATCTCCTTATTCAACAAGGTCTAGCAAAAGTGTTGAAGGGTAAGAGACAAGAAAGCTTGAGAAAATGATAGATGTAGAAAGGGAGAAGCTTGTTGGAAAGGATACTTTGAAAATAGATCAAGCACAAGAAGCTTTAAAGTCTCGAGAAATGCAAAAAAGGGACAATTCAAGTGAGGTAGAGATTTTTTTACCCATGCCTTCAATTTTGTGCGCAACTTTAACCTTTTTATAAAAACACATAGATAAATTAGATCATTTATGTAATCTTCCTTTATCATATATACATACTGAGTAAATTACTTTAATAAATATAAAGATCCTTCATATGCTTCAAGCATTTTAAATCTTTCAGGGATTTTCGTATATTTTATTAAAGAAGAATAGATACACGATGAATATATCATATATTTATTTTTCATCATAGATCACGTGATATTTGTTCAGCCTCATCTTTGAAGCGATTATACCATCAGATTTCCTTAATCTATATAGAAGTTTTTATAATTTACTTGAATACATTTTCAAGGGTTTCAATTTTCATGCTTCAAGCATATTTTAATCCTTTAAGGATTATTATTATTAAGTAATCCATATAGAGCTCTATATAATTTCTCGAGAATTTAAATTTTGTGCTTTTAGCAACTTAAATCTTTTAGGAATTTTCATATATAGGTATATGAAATGAATCATATAAAATAGACAACCATTTTATGTCTATATGTCCCCAATAAGACTTATATTCAAGATCCTCATAATTCTTCATAATATTAAGTGTTATAATATATGCAAAAGTACAATCGATATTTATTTTATATCGATTCTATCTTTCCTTGACATGACATAACTTGTCGAGATCTCATGATTTTCATCGAATTCATTGATTTCAGGTACTTGAATTTCTTCTGAAAATTCATCAATCATGTCTAAGGTCTCTTCTGGAGATTACTCTTCTAAAGTCTTTCTTTCTATAATTTGCATATATAATATATTTACTTCTTTTCATTTTTCAATGATTCTTTGGAACTGATCAATCTACCCCACTTCAGGTGTGCAATAGATTTATTAACATACACAATTTATCATTCAAGGACTTTAATTCTAATAGGATTTTAGCAATTGATTAACTATCTTTAAAACTTTTAGTTCACACGACTTTGTGAGAGGATCAAAATATTGACATTTTCAACTGTTTATTCTCTCCCCCTAATATAGGGATCTATAATAATCAACAAATTTGGTGACCTTGATGCGAATAATTTCTACTGTATATAATAGCATTATTCCTATTTATAAATAGGGAGCTTATTCTCATAAAAAAAAACTGCTTTGAGAACACTAACATTAAAGATCATTAGATTTAAAGAAACTTTGGTTCTTTAAAAAATATTCATATAAGAATTTAATTCCTTTTTGCATCAATACTGATCCAAGATAACTTAACTGATCATTGTTAAACAATAAAAATATTTGAATTTGTAAACTTCTAGTTTACAACTATATTCATATAATTATTATCTCTATATGATATTTATTTCAGCGAATATCTTCAAAATAAATTTCTACAAGATAAATGAGATAATAATATATAGTGCATGAAAGTTATTTCTCTAAATAATAATATTTTCTCTTCAAGAGCTTTCAATATCAAAGCCAAAAATCGTTTTCATATATTATGGTGTACAATATGTACATAATCAACATGTTATATCATCTTTTGTCACTTCTAGTGGTAAGATTTATTTTAATTATTTGTGATTTCCACAATTACAAAGATCAGTAATTTAATAATGATCTTATTAATATTTTAAATGACAAGAATATTATTGTTATTATTCACACTCACACTTAATATCACATATTATTCCATTCACTTCAAAGAATGAAATAAATCCAATTGAGTGGATTCGTGTCATTGTATTTTTTATATTATAATGATAAATATGTCATTATTTTTTATTTATGCCAAGAATTATGATATATTATTTCATTCACTTCAGAAAATGAAAACAAATCTTATTATAAATAACAAAAAGAGTAAAATTAATTTAAAATTCACAATCGATTTTTTTTTTCAATAATGCTACTGTAGGAACATATTCAAAAATACAAAATAGTGTTCATGTTTTATAAATAAATAAGCAGATATTTAATTATCAAATATCTAGTGAAAGAAAATTATTGCTTTGGTGCAATTTCGACTCATTCCTTAATTTTTTTTCTACTGTGTCTTTAGAACACATAATATCCACACATAAAGATAAATAATTCATACTCAATATATATTAAAAGTCACAAATCCAATTCTATAAGATTTGACATGATAAAAAGTATTATAATGATGTAATTACTCTAGATAATGAGACCATAATAATAATAAAATTATGAAACTAAGAATATCACAATTGAATATTTGTATATAAAATATAACTTTATGCATTGAGATAATAAATTTATCATGCATTCATTATTCTTAAAGCATCATATTTTTATCCAAAGAATAGATAAATTAATTAAAATAGATATATGATTGTACACATAAAATAATTGCAATAAATTTATCACATCGATGTATAATGATGGACAATAATTGCCGGATAATAAGAATAATAATTTCTATATGCATAGGTAATAAAAATTCATTGATTTCAATAATAAATATAAATAGAAGTCAATGTTATATTAATACATAAAAATCAAAGAAATAATGTGGTGTTGTCAATCATGATCATATAGAAATTCCATTTCATAATTATATTTTATATTTTAAAGCCACAATCAAAAAATCATAATACCTTCCTCAGTTTAAAAATATGTATTTAATACATACAGACAACAAATAAATTAAAATTTGTGTTTTCTATTACCACAAATTAGATTATAAATTACTCACAGTAATATAATTTTCAAAGACATATAGAAAATTATCTTTTAAGTGTGAACAAATCTAAATACACCAACTTTAACTTTGGTTGTCGCAAATTATAAGTTATCCTTTCTTTAAGTGATTTGAGCAAGGGAACGATATAATAAAAATTGAAACAGTAGAATGAAATCGTGCTGATAACATGTTATAAAATATAAAAAATAGAGAATTTATATATATATATATATATATATATATATATATATATATATATAATAGATAGAAGAAGAGAGTAGAGAGAAATTGATTTAGTATTACTAATCTTGATTACACAATCAATAGGATTAAGGGCTATTTATAGGGTACCAAAAGTCATCTTTAAATGACACAACCTTACACTAAAAGATACAACCCTTCATCCCAAAGGAAATAACCTTTCATTCCAAAAAATATAACTTTTGAATAAATAAATAATATCTTTAATAAACTTGTGGACATCTATTATTTTATATAGTTTCATAACATTTTGATATTTTTTTATTAATTCTTTATGAGTTTGTTAATATTGCCTCCTATTAATATTTCATGATTTCTGATTTGAATTTGGGTAATAATCTTTTAATAATATATATTGATCGGCTGAGAAAGTATTAAGCGTTGTTAGTCAGTTCATTAGAGGTTTCAAATTAGAAATTTAGATAATTCAAATAAGCTTGTGGACTTTTTTTTTTCCAGCTATTTAATGACCACTTACATGGTTGTTCTCAAACATTAATCAATCCTTTAAGTATAAACACTTATTTTATTTTTTGTACTTGTTTTACAAATCAAAACAAATAAATATAGATATGGATAAAAAATGTATTACCAAAAAATATATTGGATATGAATTGCAATAAATAAAGTAATAGCTTCAACATATTTATATATCCATTTATATGCTTCAAGTTATTACTCCAACCGGTTAAAAGTTCTCACTAATTTTTTCATTAAAATTTCTTGTTTATACAATAATACATTTTCTCTATTTCTATTGGACACATATAAATACTATATTAACATTTTTTTTCAAGTTTATTCATGAATAATCCACTCATTAGTTAAAATAATAATTTTTAATTTCAAACAACACATTTCAATCATAATGTAGATCCATTCTAATTTTAAGCAAATTATTTAATTCACATATTTTACATATTAAAAAAATATATTATGTAGTTGCGCAAAAGCGCAGGAAACCGTTTAGTATATATATATAGAAAGAACCATATAAAGAAATAACTTTTAAAAGGTATATATAAATTTAAATACACAAATTTTAAACTTGAATACATTATTATTAGTAAGGACAATTATAGACAGCTCGAATCGCACATTCATCCGACAATAATATATTGAAACATAGTATAGCATGAGCCCACAAGCAAGTGAATAAATATACCTACAGATAAAAAGGGCATTACATATGAAAAATGTTACTTACATAATTTCAAGGATGAAAAAAGTGGAAAAGGGAGTAAAATATAAAGAATGTTTATAGAGTGAGAGTTAAAAACCCATACCCAATACGAGACAAGACTTTTGAATGAGGCTTCATTGACCCCAAGCTATCATCCCTGCATCCAAGCCATTCTTAGGCTAGTCTTCAAGCTTCTCCTCCCCAATATTTAGGATTTGTTCGACAAAATTAGTTATTTTAATAACTGTTAGTTGTTTTAGTAGCATTTAGCTGTTTGCTGTTTGAGTAGCATTTCATAAAATGCTAAAAGCTAAACGTCAAATTTTAACAAAAGGCTACCCTAACCTCTAAAAACTAATTCAAACGTTATATGATCGAACAACTTTTTAAGCAGCATTCAGCGTTTTAACTAATCAAAACTCTAAAAGCTGTTTCCGAACACAGCCTTAATCAATAATTAGAGATGATAATGAATTGGATACCCGCTTAATTAAAATGCATTACTCAAATACGAGCTCGATTGTAAATTAGGTATCTGAATCCGTTTGGAATCCGAACCTAATTATAAATTAGGTACCAAAATTTGTTTGAACCCTTTTAGAAATTCATCTTTAATAACCTAACTCGATTATAATTATTCAAACCCCGAATCATCTCGATTATAATTATAAATTAGGTACCAAAATTTTGAAATATTAATTAAGGGTAATAGGTAGTGGGTATCAAGTCCTTGAACTTAAACCCCGGATCATCTCAAATATGTTTATTCACTATCCAAACCATCAAATTTGGATCAAATCGGTTCATGTATTAACTAGGTCAAGTAAATTTGTCATCCCTATCTATAATCCTACTAAATACCTATGATTTCATCGATAATGCACATTCAAATATGTTGTTGAGCACGATTAGTTGCTTTCTCTAATTCAAATTTTAAACAAGCATAATTCAAAGTAAAGTATAATATCTACTCATCCATAGACTCCATGGTTCCATCCAGTCATATAGCCAAAAAAAATTTATTAGGGAACCCAATTAAAACATATAATTTATAAAATAAAATAAATATAAGGAGAACTCTTTATAAAAAGAAAAATAAGCTATTACAATTAAATTGCAATAATTATTGCCTATTTTTCATTTACTAAAATTTTTCATACTGACCTATTATATTTGAAAATTTATATCTTTTAAAGTAAGTTATTAAATAATCCTCAATAACTCATATACCTTTTAATGAGCTAAGCTCTACGTACCTACTTAATGACTAATATTATGTGGATATTAACTCCTTGTATCGTACTTCTTAGATTATAATGAATACTTTTCATATTAAGCTCAAAATTTTTGACAACTTATCTATAAGGCATTAGATGAATAAAGTATTATTTCATAACTATAATAATAAAAATATTTTTATTATATAAAGTAAAAATTAATGCTTCTATTACAAAATTAATTAATTTATTAAATACTATAAGTAAATTAAATGTAATATGCAATTAGTTTATTAAACTTTCAAAATTATAATGCATCAGGAGAGACCAACAATTATTAAACCAATCAATATTAGGCTATGAAGAGCAATAATTAAAAAGATATAAACTTACAAAAATTAATTAAATTTTAGTTTTTTGGACAAAAATTGTTTAAATATTTTTTTCAAAAGAATTCCCTTGGCACATACATTGTTCCGTCCATGACTCATTTTCAAATGCCTCAAAGTAAAGTGATGCTTAGGTTCGGATAAAGTTAGGTGCGAAAGATAGAAATATTAAAATAATATTAAAAATATAATCTATATATATAATTAAAAATATAAAATATATATAAATTTTATTTTTAATATTATAAAATATATATAAATTTTATTTTTAATATTATTTTAATACTCTGATTTAACATTTCCCACTTAGCTTTATTACTTCAGATGGGTTTCAGCCAAAAGAACGCCTTTACATTGTACAAAAGTTTACTAATACCACAACAATGGCCCACCATTTGATTAAACAAAGCTCGATACACTTGTGCGATTCAGTGCTCTATTAATTAATTATCACCAAGCTCCTCAAACCCTAAAACCTCGGCATCTTCCTCAAACGAAAATGGCAGAGTGGCTGTTAGCTCATCCCTCTGGATTTGGGGTGACGTCAAAGCACGGGGCTCTAGAGGCTCAAGATGCGGTGATTGCATCTGAAAAAGTTTGTATCGTTTGTCGTTTATTTATGCAGCCGGGTATTTGTCATTCAGTATACGTTTTCGATCTGAATTATAAACCTAATCCAATCAGTATACCGATGCTGAATTCAGTTCTTCAATTGGAAATTACTAGTTATCCTGCTGATATGGCCTTCGCTCTTTGCGGATCGACACAGTAGATGTTCGGCAGTCGGTACTCCAATCCGGATCTGAGTGATCGACAAAGACAGGGAAAAGAGGGGGAATGGGAATCCACTGCGTTCGGCTATGATATTTCACAGGGGGAGCTGCTGAGCAAAATTCCTGAAATGAAGGCTGCGAAAGTCCATCCTTCGCAGTTAACGTTAACGGTAAGATTTGTGTTTTTCTCCCAATTTCTTTGTTGGGAGAGTTACTATTTCGAACGTCCAAGTTTTGAGCTGTTTGATCCAATTGAAAATAGCTGGACCGAACTTCCTGAGCCTACGGACTAGTCTGAAAGGTCTCCTATGATTTCAATGGACTCCTATTGTGTAGAGGTTCCAGGCTTTTTATCTCAATTAGCAAGGAAAACCAGAAACAGATACTGTGGTTGGATTTTGATAGCCCCAGCGGATGGACTTCATTTTCTTGCGAGTCTTTTCCTTCTATAGGAGGGAGTTTACTGATTGACAAAGTGTGTTTCTCTTCACTTTGTGCATACCTGTTCTCTCCTGGGAAATTTGATTGGCCATTCCCCTTTTCTTTTTAAAACCTGATGTTGATATTGCGAATGGCGTTGGGCATGCTAAAATGCCAGCTCATGGAGGTGCTTCCATAACTCGTGTAGGGGAAAGGACACTTTGCACAGTTGAAGCTGGGTTCAGTTATGTTCATGGTGATGACCCGTGTATTATTGTGGAGACCTTTGCCTTTAACTTTAGTTCTTCGCCAAGGGAAATGTCTAAACCTTGTGCTTTGGACCTAAAACGTTAGGACAACATCCTGATTTACTGGAGTTTGATCTATTGACGTCTTTCAAATATGTGTTTGGTGACAATCCTTGCCAGAATGTGGATATTTGTGGGTGTTTTCCAATGCGATAGGAGCCGTGGGGTTTTTCCTATGCATGGAAGCTTCTCTTACCTTTCCGTTTTGTTCAGGTTGGCTGTTTTTATATTTTCTAAGGTAGTATTTTTCCAGGGAGGAGACCTCTAACTTTGCAAAGCTCAGCTGCCAAACTCATCGAACATGTCTTACCAGTAATCCTTTTGCCACCTTTAATAAACTTCTAAAAAACGTACAGCAGGTATATATGCCTCTAATGCAATAATCTTTGTGCTACAAATCAATAATATGTCTGTTGATTTAAGTTGGATAAAATACAAATAGGTATAGATTATTTGTTTAAAAGAAAAAAGAAGTCATGATTATCTAGTTATTTAAGAATATGTATATATCTATCAATTTTTTTATTAATTTTAAATAAATTAATCAATTAAAATATATGGATAAATGAGGAATTAACTTTTCATTAATATTAATTTTTCATTTAATCAATTCTAATACTTAACCACCCAAAATATATTTACCCTTTCATCCTTTCAAACCAAATGTAATTACGTATCACAAAAAATAAAGGGAAGTCCAACTTCTTTAAATCCCACCCAAAATAGAAAAGAATTAGAGTTTTACTCTAATAGGTAGGAAATAAAAAAATGCAGAATCAAATTAGTTTTAAGTCCTAAGTTAATGTTGTATATACTTCAAGCTAGCAGTCAACAAACTACCATTTCATCTGCAAAAAATTAAAAAATTATTAGTAGAATACCCACAAACAAAACCAAATTTTCAACATACCTGAATAATCCATTCTACAGCTTTGAATTCATTCCACAGCAGTACTTGAAATTCAGATATTTTCGTCCCAAACAAATGCATAATCATGGCATCTATATCTTATCTTCAAAAATCTGGTAGTACTGCAAAAAGAAAAAAAAAAACTGGGAAATGGATAAAATCATAGGATTTCAAGTTAATTTGATAAACTTACAAAAGTGCTATGATCTCTTAAATGGGCTGCTAAATTCCTCCAACATCGAATCATCGCAGAATTAATGTCAAAAGCACAATCTGCAGTGCCATCTTTGTATGCCGATCTGTTATGCCCCTTCTTGAATGCATCTTGTATGGGACTGAGTTCAGAATCCTTGTAATCATTGGCTTCTTTGGAAAATATATAGAAGTCCAGTGTACATTGTTTCCCAATTTTAGAATGGTTTTCTCAAAATGAGAATAACGACCTGTGACTGTTCCCAACAAGCTCTTAGTCTTCTCGTGGCAATTCATGATGAAGCTCAATTTCTCAGTGGGCTCCGTCAATGCTATATGGTTTGGCAAAAGAAATCATACAAAATAAAAATTGAGACATAACAACACAACAGAAACAAAATGAAAAATGAGAATATGTTTAGAAGTACTCTGGCTTCTTGGAGAGGGACAAAAGGAGATCCATGAAATGTGAAATATCCGAAGGAATAGAATAGCCATTGAATATTTCATCAACCACATTGTGCATACACAAATAATCGTCAGCTTCACTGTTTTCTTGATGAAACGTAGCCTTCTAAATTTTACTTCCTCACTAGACATCATTATATTACTCAGATTAAAGCCCAAGGTGGCGTAGCCGCAACTGCAAATAGCGTATCAGACTTCCAACTGATCTAATTATCTTTCTCAAATCTTTATGGACACTCAGTGCTTGTATCTCTGACACCTTTAATCCATTTACATAGTGTCGGTTTGATATTATATATTGCAACACATCCTGTGTCTTTCCGAACCAGGAATTGAATGTGGAGTCAAAAACTTCATAAATCATAATAAATTTCTCGTGATGAAGCGCATACACCCTCAAGAGGTTTGGGTGATTGAACTCTAAAAGAATATTGGTTTCTGAGCTATTTTGGAAATTGAGAAGGAACTCCTGGCCAACCATGCAAGGTGTCTTCGTATCCTGTAGAGTTGCTTCCGAATTCACCGTGCAGTATTCATAGTTCATAACAACTGAATCATTTGCATTTCAAATACTCATTTCACCTACATTTGACACCGTTAATAATTCTAACATATGAAAACTCATAAGCATTCAAATTCATAAAATGCAACAAACAAATATGTAAAAAATGCATTAAAATTCAACCTTAAACATCAACCTTAAACAAGTCAACAGTAACAGTTATGTTAAAATAGAACAAATGAATCAAAATTCAACATAAATAAATAAATAATTAATTCAAAAAAATTAAATAGCTTCATCTAAATATATATAATTTTCAATAAATCAATTGGCTTCATTCAACTTAAGACGAAGCTTTGAACCTGAAAATGCTTAATTACATTCTAATATTTTGATTTTTACAATCTTGGGAGAAAGCAAGTGAAGATAAATTCAACAATTAGAGCTCCTTTTTCACCTAGGATATAAATATAATAATTTCATCGGAAAAGTAAACCATTTTAGATGGAGAATATACAAATAAAACATGAACAAAACCCACAAATGAAAAAAAAATAGAACAATAAACATATATCTCTCGGCTCAACCCACGAATTAATTCAACAATATATTCAACCATTACTCCTCTGTCTGTTTATATGCATTTATAAAAAAAGAAAAGAAAAGAAAAGGAAAAGGGACGAAGGAGAAGGGAAAAAAATGGAGAACGAAATGAAAAATCAAGAATGCAAATGGAGGACCTAACACTGGTACTAAGGTTGAAGCGCAGGACTGCTGCGGAGGCGACGGCCACGCATGGAAGCTACCGGAAGGGGTAGAAAAGCAAAAAGGCCTGTGAATGGGTAGAGCCGTAGAAGGAGAGACGACCGCGCAGGGAGAATAAGTTGAGTTGAGAGATTTTTGTTTTGTTGGTATCATTTAATGCAATCCTAACCTAAATGACGTAGTTTTGTGGATTCATTTACACATCCTACAGCAAACTACGCCAACTAGGCAGTTTTGATAGTAAAATTTATTATTATTATTATTATTATTATTATTATTATTATTGTTATACTGAAATATTATTATGATATACCCTTTTAATAATAATTAATAATAATAAAAAAGAATTGCTATTTATTATCTATGTTTTGGCATAATCCACCGCTGAATCATCGCTTTTTCTCAAATACATTATTATACCTTTATTTTTTTAACCCGTCGAACAGTATAGTAATCCTTTTGCCATCTTTAATAAACTTCCAAGAAAAGTACAACATGTACATATGCCTCTAATGCAATAATCTTTGTGCTACAAAGCAATAATCCGTCTGTCACCATTTAAGTTGGATAAAAAATAACTTTTAATTTAATAAATGGACATAGATTTTTTTAAAGAAAAAATAATTCATAATTATCTAGTTATTTAATAATATATATATATATATATATATATATATATCTATTAATTTTTTCATTAATATTAATTTAAATAAATTTAAAAAAAAATTAATCAATTAAAATATATAGATTAATGAGGAATTAATTTTTCATTAATATTAAATAAATTTGGTAGTTATCTACGGGTTGTAACTCAATTGACAATTCCGATTTGATTTCCATTAAACGCACCTGTGGGAAGGGATGAGAAGCTTTAAATATGACTAAGCACCGAGCTAAATTAGGCAGTTCATAGTAATCGAGTCCCGATACTGGTGGTTACATAAAAAAAAACTTTGTTTCTTTAGTTAGTTTTGTATATTTGAATCCAATAATACAAATGGATGTTTGTTCAGATTGTCTAAATTTTAAATTTGTAACATGTATTCGACATTATGCACTTGCCTTTTTTAGATCTGTAACATGTGTTCGACATTATGCACTTGCCTTGTCTGATGCCATCCCTAATCTCAAAGAACTCATTGACACTAGTTTTCTTCCTTTTCTTATACGCCAATAGTGGATAATGTTAAGGAAAGCTCATGAGAGGGTGATAGTTGCAAATCATCTAGATGCGAGCGATAACCATTACCTCGCTCTAAAATAAACGAAGCAAAATATATCTTATTTGGAAAAGGTAAGGGCAATGGCTCTGCATTTTAATGATATTGGTGCTTCATCAGCTCAAGAAGGCCGTATTACAACATCAAATGAGTTGGACTACAGTTATACTACCAAAGGTCAAACCAAATTCTTGAAAAATATTACGATTGGAAAATTTAAAGGTCAGTGTCAAATTGATGTTTTAGAACCCCAAATATGTAAACACGCATGGGAAAGTTTGATGTGGTTTTGTTTCATGAATTTGTTAAAAGTGATGGACGACCATCGTCTACAGTTTGTAAACATGAGAGGGCAAGTGCCCTACTGATTGTAGTTATCAATTTTTTCTCATCACTATAAGCCCCCTCTTCTATCTCTCTCTATGTGTGAAATCATTAGTACTTTGCATTCTCATTCTGTTCTTCTCTACACATTTTTTTCCAAGAAAATGACTATAAATTCTTTTAAATATCTTTGTATGTTTGCATTGCTAATATATGAATTACGTAGCATATTTATATAGGAAATACAAACTATAACTACTATAACTTTAGGTACATTTGAATTTGAAATATTTAAATATGAAAGAAATCAGATTGTGAATCTCTAAAAATCTACAATAGCATTCCAATGATCTTCAAATGGATTGTGCATAAACTGAAACAGTTTATTCATGGAGAAGGCTATGTCTAAATGAGTTAACATAAAATATTATAAACTTTCAGCAATTTGTCTATAAAGCACATGATTTGTAATAGATTCCCTTGATAATTTTGACAAAGGTGGACAGGTAGCCATTAGTGTGAAACAAGGTTAGCAATTATCCATATTTGCTAAAAGCAATAAGTCAAAGACATATTTTTGTTATGTCAATAGCAACCAGAATGTAACTTCTTAACCTTAATGCTAAGGAAATAATATAAGGGACCAAGGTCTTGAATAGGAAACACCATTTTTATTTGAGCAAGGAACCACAGTAATTGAGAATCAGCAGAAGCATTCACTAAAATATCATCTACATAAACCATAACAAAAACATAAGTAGAATCGTTATTAAGAATAAATAGCCTTGGAAGTCTTGAACCCAAGTCTAATTAGAGAAGTGGTGAAACAGTGAAACCATGCTTGAGGTGCCTACTTAAGTCCATACAAAGACTAATGCAATTTGCAGACATAATCAGGATGAGATTGGGTTATAAAACCTTGAGGTTGAGCCATATAGATTTCATGTTCAAGAAAACTATGGAGGAATGTATTTGGGAATAAGATGGAGCTTGGTTATAGGTTTGAGGATGAGTTTAGATAATCTAATTTGTGAATTACTAGATTTACTTGTCTTTTATTCATGGTGGAGGGTCAAAGTTTCATGGGATGGGTACGAAGATAAGGTGTAGTAGCAGTTAAAAGAGAAAGAAAGGTACAATTTGATTGTTGATTTTGTGTAAGAGGAGTAGATATCGTGGGAGAGATATTGTGGAGAGTTATTTGACAATGGGATAAGCTAAAGATTATTAATGGAGGTAGGAATATTTGAATTGGAATTCAGTTGTTGGGTTTGATTTTGAGGAGGAGAATTAAAAGGAGGAGAGTTTGGAATTCGTTAGTAAATCAGTACCTAGTATTACAATAGGACCATCAAAATTAATGTGTACTCCTTTAATTGTAAGCCATATACTGTAATCAATATCTTTAGTTCAGTTAGAATGCACAACTTTCTCTTTTTCAAATAAAAAAAAAATCGTTTCATGAAATATGACATGTCATGCTAAATATACTTTTCTACTTTTGGTATCTAAACAATGATATACACAATGATTTGGGCTTTGACCAAGATATACATAAGGTTGAATTCTAAATTAAAATTTATGTTTGTTCTAGGGATGAAACAAAGGATAAATTGTACAACCAAAAGGTTTGAGGTTAAGGTAATCAAGCTCTTTTTAGTACAAAATAGAGTAAGGTAATTTATTACTTGTGGTTTTATATGGCATTACATTAATTGATTGAGCACTGGTTTCAAAAGCATAGTTCCAGTATTTAAAAGGTACTAAAGTATAGGATAATAAAGTTAGGTTAGTATTAACCACATTTCTGATTTTTCTTTTAACTATGCCATTTTGTTCATGTGTATAAGGGCATGCAATGCAATGTTGTATACCATAAGTCAAAAAATATTTATGCAACTTTTGAAATTCACCACCCCAATCTAAATGAAAAGATTTTATTTTAGAATGAAATTGGCGTTCAACATAGGTTTTGAAAGTTTTGAAATAAATGAAAAACTTCACTTTTATTTGTAATTAAAAATACCTAAGTGTTGCGAGTAAAATCATCAACAATGATGAACATATCTATGTCCTAAACATGATAAAATGGGAGTTGGTCCCCAAACATTAACATACATAATGTTAAAAGGAAAATTACTTTTGTGTGAAACAGAAGCTAAAGAAATTTTTGATAATTTTCTTAATAAATAAGACGAACATGGTGACCTTTGAGTACTGGATGTTGCAAGTTGAAAATTATTAATTACGGTAAAAACAGTTCAAAAATTTGGCTGACCAAGGCGTGCATGTTATTCATCTAATGTTAACCAATTTGCACCATAGGCTTGTTTTATTGGAAATTTTAATTTATACACGCCATTCTCATTGGGTCCTTGAAGTAGTTCCTTCTTGATAACCTGATCCTTAACAACAAAATAAGATGGTCAAATTTCAAAAAAAGCAAAAGTTATCAACAGTGAATTTTTGGACAAAAAATAATTTTTTTTATAATTGAAGGAACACAAAGAACATCATTTAATTTTACGAAGCCAATTGATGAAGGGATAAATGCTATACCAGTATGAGATATTTGCACACCTTTACCATTACCTATATGGAGTTGATCATTCACTTTATATTCATCCATAATGCTCAAGGTGGAAAGATCTGGTGTAATATGGTAGTTGGTTACAGTATCTGAAAACCAGGATTAGAAGTTAAACTAAGTGATTTTTCTAAAGAGAAAGATGGTGAACATCCATATGAATTATAATTGGCTTGTACATAATTTGTAAAATGTGGACAAAAAAAATTATGATTATATCTATGGCGAGATCAGTCTGCAGTATGATTCTTAAGGCCGCATATTTAACAAGGTCCCCTCTGTTGTAGTGTATTTCAAAAAGAGACTTTGTCTCACATCAGATAGTTAGAGACTTTTGTGTTGCTTTATAATTGAACTCTCCTTATTGAGCCAGTAAAGAGCTAAGTAGAGATATGGGCTCACGCGCACTAGAATCAGTCCATAAGCCTAAGCTAAGTGGATTTCCCCCTCCCCCCCTACGCATGAGATAAATATGAGGCCCAGTGTTCACATGCCTCAAGCTACATGTTTTTTCTATATCCTTTAATTTAATTTTTATAACAATCTTATGGATAATTATGGTTGCTGCTGTTGGTTCTTCTGCTGCTGCTTCTCCTGTCATTCCTGGTTCGTCTCCTGTTACTCTTGATGCTACCTATGGAGGTGTTGTTGCCCTTGCTGCCTCCCTTCCCCCTTCTGTCACCTTTTCAAAGCCCTTCCTAGACATCTCCAAAATTGAAGTCTTTAATGGAGATAATTTCAAAAGGTGGCAGGAACTGGTCTTTTCTATATAGGACATGCATGCAGTAGCGTTTGCAGTTATAAAATCCAAACCTTCTGATGTCACCTCCAAGCAATTTGAATTATGGATTCATGCCAATAAGGTTTGTATGCACATTGTCGTTAGTACTCTCTCTAATGAACTTTTTATGTCTATTGTGCTTATAAGGATGCTAAGGAAATTTGGGAGTCAATGGTGATAAAATACACTACTGAAGACGTCGGAAAGCAGAACTTCATCATTGGTAAATATTACAAGTGGGAGATGGTTGAGGACAAAGACATCAAAGCTCAAATCATTTAGTACCATAAACTGCTGGAAGACCTTAAATAAAAAAATATCAACTTGCAAGAGGAGTTCATCGCTGGTTTGCTAATTGAAACGTTTCCCCATTCCTGGAGTGACTACAAGCAATAACTAAACATAAACATAAACAACTTTCACTAGTCGACCTTATCATGCATATCATAATTGAGGACACTAATAGAAAGGAATTCAAAGCTGCCAAAGGGAAGGAAATTTCCATTGCTACTAATCTAGTGCAAGGAAAGTCTCACAAGATAAACAAAAGATATGAGAACAAAGTTGACTTCAAACCTAAGGCTAATAATTTCAAAAGGAAGGGTAATTGCTTTGTGTGTGGAAAACAAGGCCACTATGTAGCCCAATGCAGAAAGACAATGGAGAGAAATGACAATCCTGCCAAACCAAAAGCAAATTTGGTTGAAGTAGATGAAATAATTATTGCGGTCATTTCTCAAGTTAATATTGTTGCCAATGTTAAAGAATGGGTGATAGACTCTGGTGCTACTAGGCACATTTTTGCAAATAAAAATGCATTTGTGTCCTATACTCAAATTGAGGAAGGAGAAGAAACAGTCTATCTTGGAGACCCACGAACTACTCAAGTTCTTGGGAAAAGCAAAGTCTTGCTAAAACTCACATCTGGCAAAATTTTGGCCTTAAATGAGGTGCTGCATGTTCCCAGTATCAGGACTAAACTTGTTTTTGTTAATCTTCTAGGAAAAGGTGGTGTGAAAGTTTCCTTTGAATCTGATATGGTTGTGCTAACTAAGAAGAACACTTTTGTAGGAAAAGGGTATTGTAATAATGGATTATCTGTACTTAATGTTTCTGAAGTTAATGAAATTACTACTTCTTCTGCTTACTTGATTGATTCTATTGATTTAAGGCATGCTAGGCTAGGACATTTGAATTTTTCTTATATCGAACTAATGCAAAAATTAAGTTTAATTTCTAACTTCAGTACTTCATGTTTGAATAAGTGTGAAATTTGTGCAGAATCCAAACAAACCAAAAAATTGTGTGCTTCTGCTTTTAGAGAATCATAATTATTAAGTCTTATTCATACTGATTTAGGAGATTTAAAACAAACTATGACTAGGGGTAGGAAAAGATACTATGTCACCTTTATAGATTATTTTTCAAGATATACTAAAGTCTATTTGCTTAAAAATAAAGATGAAGCATTTGGTGTGTTTCTTAAATATAAAGAAGAAGTTGAAAATCAACTTAATAGAAAAATTAAAAGAGTTAGATTTGATAGAGGTGGTGAATTTGTTCTTCTTAATGATTTTTATGAAAAAGAAGGAATAATTCGTGAGATTACTCCTCCTTAATCACCTCAATCAAATGGTGTAGCTAAAAGAAAAAATAAAACTCTAAAGGAAATCATGAATTGCGTGCTTGTTAGTTTTAATTCACTAAAAAATCTTTGGGGGGAAAGTGTCTTATCTGCATGTCACTTACAAAATAGGATACCCTATAAGAAATCTAATAAGACACTTTATGAATTAGGGAAAGGATATCCTCTTAATCTAAAATATTTAAAACTGTGGGGATGCTTAGCTAAAGTAATACTGCCTGAACTTAAGAAAAAAAAAAATAGGTTCTAAATCCTTCGATTACATGTTCATTGGGTATGTTGATCACAGTGTAGCTTACAGATTTCTTATTTTGAAAAGTGATGTGCTTGATAGCAATACTATACTTGAAACGAAAAATGCAAAATTCTTTGAGCATATTTTTCCTTTAAAAGTTTATTATATTTCTCATGCACCTACTGTTCAAAACACTCATGAATATACGGATGAGATTTTAAGAAGAAGTAAAATGCCAAGGAAAGAGAATTCTTTCAAAAAAAAATTTTATACTTATCTTATAGACAATAATCCTTTAAGCTATTCAGAAGCAATTTCTTCCTCTAATGCTCCTTTTTGGAAAGAAGCTATCAAAGTAGAACTTGATTCCATCTTGCAAAATGAAATTTGGAAATTGGTTGATTTACCTTTAGGAGCAAAACCAATTGGTTGTAAATGGATTTTTAAAAGGAAGTTTAATCCTAATAGTTTTATAGAAAAATTTAAAGCTAGACTTATTGCAAAGGGTTTTTCTCAAAAACAAAATATAAATTATTTTGACATTTTTGCTCCTGTTACTAGAATTTTATAAATTCGAGTTTTAATAGCTCTGGCCTCATTTTACAAACTTTTCATCCATCAAATGGATGTGGAAACAACCTTTCTAAATGGCGATTTGCAAGAAAAAATTTATATGGAACAACCTGAGGGTTGTGAGATTTTTAGCAAAGAAAATAAAGTTCGTAAACTTTTAAAATCTTTATATGGCTTAAAGCAATCTCCTAAATAGTGGCATGAGAAATTTGATCAAGTTTTAATTGGAGATGATTTCACTTCACTTGAAGTGGATAAATGTGTCTATACAAAATTAGTTGGAAATGATTGTGTGATTATATGCTTACATGTAGATGATATACTTATTTTTAGTACTAGTCTTGAATTATTACATAGAACAAAAGGTTTTCTTGCTTTGAAATTTGATATGAAAGATATGGGGGAAGCAAGTCTAATTTTGAGAGTTAAAATCATAAGGAAAGGAGATAGTATTTTGATGTCATAAGAGCATTTTATTGAGAAACTTCTCAGGAAGTTTGGACACTATGATGTTACACCAGTGAGCACTCCTTATGATGCAAACTCTCAATAAAGAAAAACAGAGGTGAATCTATTGCTCAATCTAGTTATGCACAGCTTATTAGAAGTTTGATGCACTTAATGAACTTTTCTCTACCTGACATAGCATATGCTGTATGTAGATTGAGCCGATATACACACAATCCAAATAATGATCATTGGACTGCATTGATCAAGATAATAAAGTAGTTGAGAGGTACCATGAATTATGGTATTCTATATAGTGAATTTACCGCTATGTTAGAAGGATACAGTAATGCTAACTGGATCTGAGATTCAAATGAGATAAAATCCACTAGTAGCTATATATTCACCTTAAGTGGTGGCGCGATTTCTTAGAAATCAGCCAAACAAACAATTATTGCCAAATCCACTATGGAGTTAGAGTTTATTGCTCTGGAGTTAGCTAGCAATGAAGCCGAGTGGTTGAAAAACTTCTATGCAAATATTTCGTTGGGAATAAGTCCAACACCTTCTGTGTTTATGCATTGTGATTGTCAAGCAGCAATAGCAATTGCAAAGAATAAAATTTTTAATAGTAAGAATAGACATATTTGTCTAAGACATGATGTGGTTAAGCAGCTGCCAAAAGATGGAATCATATCAATTGATTATGTAAAGTCAGAAGTGAATTTGGCTGATCCTCTGACAAAACCATTAGGAAGGAAGTTGATAAATGAAACATCAAGGGGAATGGGACTACAACCAATTTGAGAAATCAACGATAATGGGAGCTCGACTTATGTGATTGGCAATCCCATGAATTAGGTTCATATGGGTAATAACAAGTCATTAGTTGATTTATTGAGCACTATCAAATTATGTCCCTCCTATGGTGTAGATAGTGCAAAACTGAAAAAAAAAGGTGAGGGTGAGTAAAACTCTTAATCTTATTCCATGATCTTTTTTAAGCATGTACTATATGATGGAATGACCTATATGATGTGGAGTGTATCCGCTCCTATGGGATTGATGGCAAAATCTCTAGAGCACTCATGAATAACTAGGCTTGCGCATAGCTTACTAGCACACAACTGCGTTGAACAATAGAATGTCAAGAGGTATAATGTGATTAATGAGTATCCCTTGGCCTACAAAAGGAATAACTGGTTCATAGAAACCTAAAGTTTCACCAAATATTTAGTAGATCATGTCTCATTTTTCTAATTCTGGTTCATAGTAATTCCTACACCAGAATCGATGCATTATACTCGAATGTGAGGAAAAGAACCTAATAATAATCCTTTAGTCATTTTTTTTTTGAAATATATGGGGGATTGTTGTAGTGTATTTCAAAAAGAGACTTTGTCCCACATTGGATAGTTAGAGACTTTTGTGTTGCTTTATAATTAAGCTCTCCTTATTAGGTCTGTAAAGAGCTAAGTAGAGGTATGGGATCACGTGCATTAGAATCAGGCCATAAGCCTGAGTTAAGTGGATTCCCCCCCTGCGTATGAGATAAATATGAGGCCCAGTCCTTTTTACCTCTTGATTTAATTTTTTGCAAAAATTAAATTACGTTTAGAGCTTATCTTAACTGTCCACTTTTTGAATTGTTAAAAGGTTATTTTTAATTTCCTAGATTTTTCTTAATGTTATAATTTTAACCGTGCTGCAATGAAAGGCTAGTTATAGCTATGCAACGGCATTGTCAGCCATGCAGAAAGCTGATTTTACGGTTCCAAATGACATGTCAAATGATCATTCCTAAGGTCATTTCAAGAGTATAAATTTCAGATGACATATCGAATGATCATTTTTAAGGTCATTTCAAGAATTTCAAGTGACATATTGAGTGATCATTCTTAAGGTCACTTCAGGAATATAAACTAAATTGACGTGAAATTATCAAACAAAGTTTATTTCCTTTGATTTCTTTGCCTAAAATAGTAGGAATTAGTTTAGCTCATGGTAAAAATCAAAAATAGAGAAATCTACTAATAATGAGACTAATTTATTAATAAAGGTAGTTCAAAACATGACTGAAATAATAAAAGATATATATAAAATCATATGCATTTGAGTGATTATCAAAATCTCCCACACTTAGATTATTGCTTGTCCTCAAGCAATGCAAAAATATTTTAGTGATTATTAAAGTTTATTTCCTTTGATTTCTTTACCTAAAATAGTAGGAATTAGTTTAGCTCACGGTAAAGATTAAAAACAGAGAAATCTACTAATAATAAGACTAATTTATTAATAAAGGTAGTTCAAAACATGATTGAAATAATAAAAGATATATATAAAATCTCCCACACTTAGATTATTGCTTGTCCTCAAGCAATGCAAAATTATTTTCGTGCAATGAAGAAAATTCAGTTCAACTTACCTTTATGTACAAATTTCAGGGAGTAATGTTTCATGGGACTTAATAAATCCTATGGCTCTTTCCTCAAATAAGCAATTAACCATTCAGATAGGATCATGTTCCTCTCAATAAGTCTTTGCTGTTACTTCAATCATATAGACTCAGATGAAGATAGGCAAACTCAGATATGTTTTAAGAGAAGAAATGTGCATTAGACATATAGACAGATTAATGCATTTTTATCTCATAAGATGTCACAAATCCCATATGCAAACTTTCCAATTTTTTACTCCACTAATGAAGAATGCACAACTTTAAGGAATCAACAGGTCTTCTTCGAGTTATATCTAGGTAAAAGGGATAAACATGGTTTAATAAAAGACAGGTCTATAAAAGGCTCAAATTGAGAAAATATCCTTTTAACTCTAACATTTAGGGGGTTAGAGAAATTTTAAATTTTTCCTTTTGGAGAGCATTTCTATTGGGTACCAACAAGTTCCTTCTTGTTTCCTTTCTTTCTTCTTTTCTTTTCTCCCCTTATTACAATTCTACACTTAACATGTGTAAAATTTTTATTGTATTTTATTTTATTATTATCTTTTTTTTCAGCCTGAAATTTAGCATGCTACTTCTTTATATCATTGGTACATCTTTTGTAATGTTTCTAACAAATTGATGCTTATAGTCTCAATTCTTCTCAATTAAAAATTTCATTTTTCTTTCAATGGACTACGTGTAGGCTTTCTAGAGAGAAAAATGCTCTCATAATGTAGTGTTCAATTTCCTCAAACCTCTGCTTAAATTTAAAGGATTAATTTTCTCTAGGTGGGTAGTTAAAAGGCTTTTTAGTCTTGGTTTTAAATGGGGGGGGTTTAAAAGAAAGAAAACTGGGCATTTTATAAGCTCAAAAGGGCTAGCAATGGTTGAATTTTTAAAAGGTAAAGTATGATGGAAATAGTGTGGTTAATCCAAAAAAATGCCTGGATCATGTTCCTAAAAGTGTGCAATCTTTAAATTTCGCTTCAAAAGTTTTAGAAAGAATGTTCTAGGATTTGTTGTTCGCCTACACATAAGTCTCTTTAGACATATTTTTATTCTACCTAAATTGCATCTAATCCTATAATCATGAAGATAATTACAAATTCAAGTTGTAAGGTTCAATTATCAAAAGAAAGTTCTTTCACTTAATTGAGAAATTAAAGCCTAGAAATTAATCAAATCTCATTACTAAAGGAAATCAAGAAATTCAACATTAATAGTAAAATTCAACATTAATGAAAAGAAAAAGTGAGGGTGAGAAGAATATCACCAGAAAGAGGGAATCTCCCACACTTATTTGCTAAGCATGTACCTGTAACATTTCGAGAATGTGCAAAGCAATACAAGTGGAGAAGATCAAGTGAAGAAATTAATAGTGTCAATGGGTATTTCAACATGCATAACAAGATTACAAAATTAAAATACTGAAATAATGGAAATAAAAGTTCAAACCATTAAGAGACAAAATAAGGAAAATAGGAAAATTCGTACAATATCCGAAATAAAACAAAAGATATGAAAATGACAGCATAAACATAAACTAAAAATCATCAACGAAATGAGACTCAAAATGATGCGGAAGGGGAGTCTGGAGGTAAAGGTTGTTGAAGGATTTCAAGGATCCTCTATTGTTTGCGCTCTAAGTGATCAAAGCGGTCTAAGATCCTAGGATCCAAAGGAGAGCCGATTGGATCTTGAACAAGATTTTCGTCTTCATTCCAAAGTGGAACACTTTGAAGGATAAAGCCATCTGCTGGTAACGCGAGCTGCTCACCATATTTATTTATCGAGACATAGACCTCATTTCGTCGTGCAATAATACCCATCTGAACCAGGGAGTGGGTGTTGATCTCAGTCACATCAAATAAGGGGTCATAAGGAGGGTGTGCTATGTCCATGAGTCCCAAACGAATTACAATAGCAGTAATGAGACCACCAAATGCAATATCACTCTTTTGACAAAATGCAATAAGGAACATGTGATCTAAAAACCAAGTGGTAGGAAAAAATTTTGTTCCATTGGAGAGGCAGTGTAGAAAATATAATTCAGGTCAAGTGACATGAATATGGCTTTTTCCTCAAGCAAAAATAGTGTACCCAAGAAACCTATGGAAAATTTGGTATATCAGGTTATCGAGGTTCGAAGATTTGGCTTAAGCTAAGAAAAATCCCTCAGCTTGATAGGACAGTGTTTGCCATGCTTGCTCAAAATTAAAATTGGAAGGTAAGGCCCTAACACCATCTCCATTACGAGAAAAATCCAAAAAATCATTAAATTCCGGCCAAGAAAATTCACAATAACTCCCCATTAACCAGAATCTCACCTTATACCTAGACTGAAGCAATATCGAATTTGTGGATCCATTACTTGTGTTGATGTCGAGGGGCGAACTATATGGAGTAGTGGGAGGAGGAAAACGTCACTTTCTCTTCATTGAAAATTATGGTGAGGATGGGTAAGCACGGCATGGCGGCAAGGTCTCAAGGTTTGGTTTCAGAGAAAAGAGAAAAGGAGATGGCTGGCGAGGCGAGCTAATTTGAAGAAGCTAAAGATGCGTGAAATTTTTGAGAGAAGGAGTAACAAAAATATTTACAGTGTTCAAATTTAAAGAAGAGGAAAAGTAATAGCAACAGATAGTCAGTTGCATGTATAACACGTGTGGCTATGTAAATAAATAAAATAAAATGAACTGAATAGTTGGACAGCTGTAAGGGAAGAGGTTAAAAAATTTGTGCACTTGGAAAGTGGTTGAAAGTGACCCGACCGCCTCTGGTAGTGGAGTGAGAGATGACCTATGAAATGATCCAATTGGTTGTCATTTGTGCTTAATTCTGATAGTGAAGGAGAAATGGGCTGTGAGATGATCATCCTGAGTGTCATTTTTGCCTATCTCGGTTCATGAAGGAGAGATGGGTTGTGGAATGATCATCTTGATTCTCATTTGTGCTTGCAATGAAAAATTTTATTCTTCTTTTCTAAATTAATTTTTTTTTGTATGCTGAAAAGAAAAGTAAACAAGAGAAAGTTGTCTTAAAATGAATAAAATGTAAAATAAAACAAGGTAAAATTTAATGATAGAAAAAGAGAAATAAAAACAAACAAACAAAAAAAAAACAAAAATAATTGGGTTGCCTCCCAATAAGCACTAGTTTTAGGTCCTTAGCTTGACCTTGCAATTTTTCTAGATCAACCTGATGGCTCCATCAAGGAGTGTTGTACTCGTCACGGTACACCTTCATCAATGAGGTATAGCTTTAAACGTTGTCCATTGACCTTGAAAGGGTTGAAAAATTCACCTTGAATTTTGACTACTTCATGAGGAAACACCTTTATTACGTGAAAGGGTCCGGACCAATGGGATTTTAATTTTCTTAGAAAGAGTTTCAAGCGGAGATTAAAAAGCAACACAGGATCCCCTTCCTTGAATTATTTCCTTCGAATGTGCTTATCGTGCCATGCCTTGGTCCTCTCTTTGTAGATTTTGGCATTTTTGTAGGAATCTAGTCTTAATTCCTCAGGTTCATCAAGCTATGACAATCTACACTCTCCAATTGCCTTTAAATCAACGTTTAATTTTTTTATCGCCCAAAAGGCCTTATGTTCCAATTCTACAGGTAGGTGATATGATTTTTCGAACACTAATCTTAAAGGCGACATTCCAATTGGGGTCTTATAAGCAGTTCGATAGGCTAAAGAGCATCGTCCAGCTTAATTGTCCAATCCTTCCTTGTATTATCTTCTATTTTCTGCAAAATACCCTTAATTTCTCGATTGTAAATTTCGATTTGTCTGCTGGTCTGTGGGTGATAAGGATTTGCTACCTTATGGATGACTCCATATTTTTTCAGAAGTGTTTCCAGGCTCCGATTCCAGAAATGAGTTCCTCAATCACTAATGAGAACTCGCGGCGCCCCATATTTGGTCAACACAAATTTCTTCAAAAATTTAATCACCGCTCTTGCATCATTGGTTGGTGAAGCAACTACCTCTACCCATTTGGATACATAATCGACTACTAATAAAATGTACTTGTTTGAGTAGGACGATGGAAAAGGTCCCATAAAGTCTATTCCCCAAACATCAAATATTTCAACCTCCAAAATATTTCAACATCAAATGGATCCATAGAGTGGCATTTCGTCTCTTCTTGACACATTCCTAGTTCTCTGGCACCTGTCACAAGAAATCACAAAATTTTTAGTATCTTTAAAGAGTGTAGGCCAGAAGAAACCTGCTTACAGTATTTTTGCGGTTGTCCTTGTTGTTCCAAAATGACCTCCATAGGGCGAAGAATGGTAGTGAGACAAAACTTCTTGAATTTCTTCCTTGGGCAGGCATCATCTGATAATTCCATCTCCACATTTCTTGTACAACAATGGTTCTTCCCAATAATAATTTTTCACTTCAGTTAAAAAATTTTTCCTTTCATTGTAACTCATATTGGGTGGAATAACCTTACAGACAAGGTAATTGACATTATCTGCGAACCAAGGCACCTTGTAGTCTTTAACAATGAAAATCTACTCTTCAGGAAATGAGTCATCAATTGGGAGACCAGAATTGTCCCTGATGTCGCCATCTCTTCTTACCCTTGATAGGTGATATGCGACAACATTGTTTGCTCCTTTTTTTATCTTTGATCTAAAAATTGAATTATTGTAAAAGCAAAACCCAACGGATCAATCTTGGTTTTGCTTCTTTCTGACTCATCAGGTACCTAACGGCTGCATGATCCATGAAAATAGTAACTTTTGATCCAAATAAGTAGTCCTCAAATTTATCAAGTGCCAATACCACTACGAGGAACTCTTTTTCAGTTGTGGAATAATTGACTTGAGCTTCATCTAGAGTTCGGTTAGCATAGTAAATGACACAGGGCTTGTTGTCTACTCCTTGCCCTAAGACTGCTCCTATTGCATAGTCATTTGCATCACACATCAGTTCAAAAGACAAATTCCAATCAGGGGGTTGAACAACTAGAGCTGATATCAAGCCCTCTTTTAACCTGCAAAATGAACTTAGACATTCCTTGTCAAAATCAAAGGGAACATCTTTTGCCAATAAATTGCACAAAGGTTTAGAAATTTTGGAAAAATCTTTAATAAATCAGCGGTAAAATCCTGAATGTCCAAGGAAACTTCGAATTTCTTTTACTAATGACGGAGGTGGCATTTTCTCAATAATTTCCACTTTTGCCTTGTCTACTTCAATCCCTCTTTTTGAAATAATATGTCCAAGGACTACACCTTCTTGAACCATGAAATGACATTTTTCCTAGTTTAGGACAAGCTTAACTTCATTACAGTGCTTTAAAACTTTAGAGAGATTAGCCAAACAAGAATCAAAAGAATTTCCATACACAGAAAAATCATCCATAATGACTTCCATTATTTTTTCAATAAACTCAGAAAATATAGCCATCATGCATCTTTGGAATGTTGCTAGTGCATTACATAATCCGAAAGGCATGCGTCAAATTGCAAATGTGCCATAAGGGCATGTGAAAGTGGTTTTCTCCTGATCTTGAGGATGAACGCATATTTGGTAAAATCCTGAGAAACCATCTGAATAACAGAAATATGAATGACCTACTAACCTTTCAAAAATCTGATCAATGTAAGGCAAGGGAAAATGATCTTTACAGGTCACACTATTTAATTTTCTATAATCGACACACATCCTCCAACCCGTAACAGTCCTAGTAGTTAATGTTTCATTATTTTCTGCTTTAAATACTGTAACCCCTCCTTTCTTTGGTACTACATGAATAGGACTAACCTAGGTGCTATATGAAATTGGATATATAATTCCTGCATCAAGCAACTTGGTTATTTCTTTCTTCACTATCTCTTTCATGTTAAGATTCAATTTTCTTTGAGGCTCAATTGAAGGTTTGATACCTTCATCAAACATAGTCCTATGTATGCATATAGAAGGAATAATTCCTTTGAGATCATGAATTCTATATCCTAAAATCTTCTTGTTTTCCCTAAGCAAGTTCAACAATTTATTTTCTTGATCAGTGGTTAGAGCAGAATTAATTATTACAGAATAAGTAGAGTTAGGACTAAGAAAAGCGTACCTTAATTCAGAAGGTAAAGGTTTAAGATCTACCTGTGGCGCGTCTTCCTCTTTCAAAGATGGGGTTGGGACAGAATGTTCTCCTTCATCAGGATCATCCAATTCTTCAAATTTTGAAATTTCTGAAAAGGATAGTGGGTGCTTTTTCCCCTTCATTTCTTTATAGATCTGCACTTCATTCATTGTTGCTAAGGTTCCTTTGACATTCACAAGACAAGCCTCCAATGGGTCAAAATGACACTCATTTATAGACATCTCATTAACTACTTTATCTATCACATTGATTCGAAGTCATTCTGAAACACTTGCAGGACGTTTCATAGCTTCAAATAAATTGAATACTACTTCTTCATCTCAAATCCTCAGAGTGAGCTTTCCTTCTTTCACATCAATGAGTGCTCCTGTAGTGGCCAAAAAGGGTCGGCCAAGAATAATAGGTACATGTGCATCTTCATCCATCTCCCATACCATAAAATCAACTGGAATGTAGAATTTCCTGACTTTTATTGGTACGTCTTCTACTATCCCAATGGCAAATTTAATGGATCAGTCTGCTAGTTGTAAGATCACTTGAGTTGACTTGATTTCTCCTACCTCCATCTTCTTGAAGACAGAATGCGACATCAAACTGACACTGGCTCCAAGATCACAAAGCGCCTTATTGATCTTCACTACGCCAAACTCATAAGGAATGGAGAAACTTCCAAGGTCCTTAAGTTTGGGAGCGGTTTAATCTGGATTAGTGCACTACAATCTTCAATCAGAGCTACCGTTTCATAAGCTTCAAACTTTTTCTTCTTTATCAGTATCTTCTTCATGAATTTTGCATAAGACGGCATCTGAGATATAACTTTTGTGAAGGGCATATTGACAGAGACTTGTTTCAACATGTCTAAAAATCTTCCAAACTGCTTGTCTAGTTGTGCTTGTCTCAATCTTTGAGGAAAAGGAAGTGGTGGCTCAAAGGCTTTCGTTCTTCTTTGTAAATCTTCCTCCTTGAGTCTCTTTATTTCTTCTTTCTTCTTTTTATCCTCCAATATCAGCTCAGATTCTACCTCTAAGTCTATTACTTCTTTCTCCACTTGCTTCTCTATACGTGGTTTTGAGTTTGGATCTTCCGAAATTCTACTGCTCCTTAGAGTCACTGCATTGATTTGCTCTTTTGGATTAGGAACCAATTGACTGGGAAGTTTCCCATAAGCTCTCGAATTAGAAGAGCTAGCTAGTTGTGCAACTAGATTATCTATAACCTTCTGATGAGCAACTAGCTCATCCACCTTATTAGAAAGTTGTTTTATGTTTTGAGTTTGACCATCATTTATTGCTTTTTGGGTTTGCATAAAACTTTGGATTAAGGATTAAAGGTTTGACAATTGATTATGGTAAGGTTGTTGGAATTATGATGGGTTTGGTTTCTAAAATCCAAGTGGTGGTGGTCTTTGGTTAGGGGCTGGATTTTATCTAAAAGTTTGATTTTTCTGGTTGGACCAAGAAAATTTTGGATGATTTTTCCACTCTTGTGTAAAAATGTTTGAAAATGGCCTTGATTGGAATTTATTATGAACATAGCTGGCTTGCTCCACTGCACTTTCAGTCATTCCAAATTGACATTCTCCGTTTGCATGATCAAAATTTCCACAGGCCCCACATTTTGTTTTCGGCATTGCTACTGCATTTACACTGAGCTTGTCAAACTTATTGGCCAATACATCCAATATAGCTGATAACAGTGTCAATCCATCCACTTCCAAGACTCCTACTGCCTTCCGTGGTGCATTCCTTTCGTCATTCCATTTATAGTTGCTAACTGCCATTTCTTCCAACAAGCTGTATGCTTCTGAAATTCTCTTTTTCAAAAATGATCCAGCTGCTGCGGCATCCAAGGCACTTCGTGTGGTTGGCGTAGCTCCATCATAAAACTGTTGAACAAAAGCTGACTTTTCAAATCCATGGTGCGGGCGTTTTCGCTGAAGATCTTTAAATCTTTCCCAAGCTTCATACAAAGTTTCATCTTCCTTCATCCGAAAATTGGATATTTCCTTCCTTAGCCTTGTAGTTTTGCTAGGTGGGAAATATTTTTACAAAAAGGATCGACTCAATTCATCTTAGGTGGTGAATGATCCTACAGGCATAGAATGTAACCAAAGTTTTGCTTTATCTCGTAGTGAAAACGGAAATAGCCTCAGCCGAATTGCTTCGTCTAATACACCATTTATTTTCAAAGTGTCACAAATCTCCAAAAATGTGGCAATGTGAACATTGGGATCTTCATCTGGTAGCCCGAAAAATTGCGACTGTTGTATCATAGAAATTAAGGATGGCTTAATTTCAAAATTATTTGCGGCTACAGGTGGTCTTACTACGGCTGGTTATGCTCCATCTGGATTTGGGATATTTAACTCCCATAAGGTTCTTTCTTCAGCCATCACGTCCAACTGTCGATCTCTGTTTGGAATTTCGTCTTCAGTCTGACCTTGAACGGGAATTTCTAGAGAGTCTGCCACTCCGTTGCTTTCTAACGTTGGTTCTGAACTTCCTCGCCTCTTAGTTATCAGACTTCGCCTTCTCCTTTGATATCTCGGGTTTTCACTCCTCAGAGCGCGAGCTATCCTTTCAATCTCTAGATCGAGAGGTATTAATTCTACACTTTTAGATCTTAGCATAAAAGGTTAGCTTGCTAAAATAATAAAAAGAAGATAATCCGAAATATTCAAATTAGAATTCATATATTTATTTTTTTAGAAAATAATTAAACCAATTAACTAAAAGAAAATACACATAAAAATTAAGATAAAATTTGAAAAAAAAAAAGAGAAGAACGACTAAACGAAACAGTTAAGAAAAAAAGAAGAAAAGAAAATATTAAACATTATACATACTCTTTTACTGTTACTATGAAACAAAAAAAAATTTTTCCTTTTTTATTTTTTTTTAGTTTTATATATATATATATATATATATATATATATATATATATATATATATAATAATAATAATAAAAAGAAAATTTCCTAATTAATTGTCTCACAATTAAATTAATATATATTCAAGGCACCAATCCCCAGCAACGGCGCTAAAAATTTGATGCTACGAATGCATATTTCGCAAGTGCACGGGTTGTACAAGTAATATAAAGAAATAGGATTGTCGAATCTATAGAGATTGAGGAATAGATTATTAATTTTTATGTTTAATAATTATCAGGACGACCATAAATTAATATTTCGACAAGCAATAAATAACTATAATAAAAATCTAAATAAAAACAAATTAAAACAAATGATTAAAGCTAACAATATTTTAAGAATTTAAACAATCAAATATTATGATAATCTAGCTATGGAATATTTATTAGCTTAATGTATACCGAGAATGGTTAATTTAATGGTTTAAACATGTTTCTGAAGGGTGACTAACCTAAAATATCCAAGTTCCTCTTCCAAGGCTAAGTGGACGTGTTAGAATTAAAATGGTATCTACTTTCGTGGTACTATGTTGATTGAAATCCAATAAATCGGTGTTAATCCGTTGGTCCTCGAAAAAATCCAGCGTATCCCTAGATCTATTTTTCTAAGTTTAATATGTGCGATCCGACTAACAAGTCAACCTTCCAATCATACAAGTTTGTCTAAAATCATGTAAATATGAGATCCAACATATCCACAGCATTAAGATTAAACATATTAAATCAGGAACTCTTAGGCATAAATAAAAATAAATCAAACCATTCTTAGACACATTAATTTAATAAATAGTTTCCATAACTAGATTTTAGAGTTTTAGCCTTGCATAAAAATTAATACAACCTCCATAATAATATTCCAATAAAAATAGAGAAATGAAAGTATTGAATAATAATTAAACTTGGGTTTGTTTACTATTTTGTAGCTGAGCTTTAAATCCAAGTCTCAATATTCAACCTTCGTATCCCTTCTCTTTATTGGCTTTGCAAGATCACTTCTCCTTACAACTGCTCCCTACCTCTTCAATTCGTGAACTGTGGTGATGTTGTTGCTTTGTAGTTGTGCAGATGTGAGTAGAGAAGAGACAAAGAATGAAAATGGATGTTGATTGGTAATTGAGAGAAAGTCGAGAGTGAGAGAATGAGCAGCCTGTTAACTTGTAAATATTTGTTGTAGTGCCAAGACCGTTGCAAGTGCCCACAAATCACTTGTTAAATAATGTTGAGAGAGAGAGAGAGAGATAGCCAGCCAATCACTTATTGATTTATTGGGAGAGAATCCTATCAATGTCACCCGTTGGTAGCCTTTGAGGCCAACTTGTTTCTGCTTTAGTTTGTTTCCTTTCTTTTCAAATGTCCACTTTTTGTTACCACTCTTTTCACTGCCAAAGAATAAGATGTGTAACTAACCAATTGGGCCAAAGGTGTTGCAATGAAAGACTAGTTATAGTTATGCAACAGCATTGTCAGCTATGCAGAAAGCTGATTTTACGGTTCCAAATGACATGTCGAATGATCATTCCTAAGGTCATTTCAAGAGTATAAATTTTGCATGACATATTGAATGATCATTTTTAAGGTCATTTCAAGAATTTCAAGTGACATATTGAGTGATCATTATTAAGGTCACTTTAGAAATATAAACTAAATTGATGTGTAATTATCAAACAAAGTTTATTTCCTTTGCTTTCTTTACCTAAAGTAGTAGGAATTAGTTCAGCTCATAGTAAATATCAAAAACAGAGAAATATACTAATAATGGGACTAATTTATTAATAAAGGTAGTTCAAAACATGACTGAAATAATAAAAGATATATATGAAACCATATGCATTTTAGTGATTATCAAAAGCATAAGAACACTAAAATAAGAATACTAAGAATTTATATAACAACCTAGAACTAGGAATAAATAATTAAAGTACATCATATGATTTGGTTATAGATTGAGTTAAACTACATAAGTGATTAAAGAGTCAAGTAATAAAGAGGAAAGGCTAAGAGAGCTTTTCAAATCAGGTTAATATATGTAATAATAACATTCTATTTTAATTAAAGCTAAATTTATTATTTTCATCTATCTTTTTATAAGATGATTTATTTTCTTAAAGGAATTATTGAATATTATTTTTATGGATTTTGAAAGAAAAGAAGTATGATTTGATATGTTATGATTTTTAAACTATGAAAAGGAAAATATTAGAATAAAATGTCTTATGGATTTTGAGAGTAAAGAATTATATTTGGATAACTTATTATTTTAATAATTTTAAGGTTTAATTGAAAGTTGTTTATTTGAGAAAAAAAAGGATATTAGCCAATTGTCAATTTTAAAATGAGGGGTGGCCATGATTTAATATTTTAGCAGTGTTGTGAAATAAAATATTGCTTACTGTGATATTTCATATTATGACATAAATGACATGGTTAAAAAGTCTTACAGCTGATTATAGATATGGTTATTACCTCAAATATCACTTCATTTGTTGATGTTGACATTACAATCGTATGAAATGGATATCATCACAGAATGATATATGATTAATATTGCTCCCTCCATGTTGAGGTTGTAGATCGCTCTGTCTATGATGATGTTGTAGATAGCTTCCTCTTCTGTTGAGATAAAAATCACAGATTGAGATTATAAATTACGAATTTAGATGTGCACATTAAACTTTGATGAACCTTTTGGATTGAGTTTATATATGTTGCTAAGACTAAAATGGAAATTATTGAATTCCTTGATTGAATGTTGAAATGATATTGATGATTTTCCATCATCATATTACAGGGCAACTATTTTATTTAATGGGAGGAATTTTTATTGTTGTGATTAATGTGTTTTATTCTAAAACTCTTTATTAGGTTTAAAGGAAACTATGATTTAAAATAAGAGTATATGAAAGGTATTTGCAAAGAAATCTTGTATACAATTATTGTTTATATTGAAAAGTTATGAATTTACATATCATTTAATAAAATAGCATCACTAAGTAATTTTGTTTAATGATAGTGTTTTTTGTACTATCGCAAAAAAAATGAAAAGAGAAAGCAAGAGTTACCTCTACAATTTTTGAGTATAATATTTTTAATTGAAATTTTATATGATCTATTATAACATTAACAGAACAGTTATATGTATATGAGTAGACATAGATAATTAAGGTTTATTTCAAATGTAAAGACTGCTATAGAATATTGAATTTATATTTTCATATGCAGTTTAGTTAATACTTAAGTATTTTACCATTATTATTTATATTTGAAAATACATATGTTAAGAAAATGGATCCAGTATGTAACTGTATTTTATGGGTTTATGGGTTATGGAACTATTCATATTTTTAAAAAGATAATTGTTTTTAATAATTTTATTGACACATTTATTTAATTAGCTTAGTATAGGTTATATTATATTATATTATATTATATTATATTATATATATATATATATATATATATATATAAATGCTATGCTTATTGAAAATCCATTTTCTTTATAGAATATGTAAGGACCAAAAGAAGATTTTAAATTTTAACTTAGTAACTACATTTATTATTCCTACAAATATTAAATGAGTAAAAGAAAAGTTTTTAATTTTAAGTCCCTTGTAGTATGTAGTATATTTAGTAAGTATTTTTAGTTTTGAAGTGTTTATTAAGTATATTACAAGCGACATGTTATAATTTACAGTGGAGTAGGGTGTGACAATATGAGGATGACTAGAGTTTTCTTGTACGAGATTTTTCTCTTAAACTATTAAGCTTTGGTAAATCAAGAGACGAGCTCTAATACCAAATTATGGGCCTCGTTTATGTATGGCATGGCCCAAAAAGGGAGGAAGTGAATTGAATTTTCTAAAAATTTATCTCTTCAAAGCACTAAATCAGAATTTTGTTACAGTAGAATTAGAACGCTTTTATGAGAGTCAATCATCAAGTTTAGAACTTTTTTACAAAGCTATTCCAAGATTAGAAAGACTCTATGAAAGACAGTCATTGCATTTAGAACTACTTCACAAAGCTTATGCAAGATTAGAAAGACTCTATTAAGAATAGTTATCGCGTTTAGAACTATTTCATAAAGCTTATTCAATATTAGAAAATTGATTATAACTCAAACTGTGAATTATACTGAATATGAAAGGACAAATTAAAACTAGTTATAATCACAATATAGAAATCCAAAGTTCTAATATTCTATAAAGATAAAACTTGGTCACCTTTAGAAACAGAAGATCATGAACTACTTTACATTTCTAGAAGGATTAACAGTTGTGTAAAAAGAATAAAATCAAGCAACAATTCAGAAAATAAAAGAAGATAAACATAGAGATTTATAATCGTTCAGCACTGACCCGCCTACATCTACCTCCCAAGACGCATTTTGAGATCTTCCACTATGTTACCTCTTTTCACGACTAAGAGATAAACCAATAATTATTAGGAAATAGATTTAACACCTAAATCTAACCTTAACCCACTAGATTACATAGGTTCTAGGTAATCTCAACCCTTTCTGCTTTACAGAGATTAGAAAACTCAAATCAAGATATTAAATCTCACACAAGGAGAAGGTTACTTGATAACCTTTTACACCATGGCTTCTCAACTAAGCTATTATAAAAAAGTTTTTCATTTAAAAACCTCTAATCTATGAGAAATTACAACAATCTATATAGACAGAGTGAAATGTAAATATAAACACAGGAAGAACATAAAACAGACTTGAAAACAGAAAGTAAATATAGAACTATTCTTTAGAAAGTGTTATTAACTTATTTCTTCTCACTTGAAAAATATCTCTTGAAGAATATAGATGAAAAAAAATAAAGGGGGTTGAAGAGAGAGAGCTTTGAGAGATTTAAATCTTTAAGCAATGAACTCTTTCTCTTACCAACCTTTATTTGTGAGAGAGGAAAGAGTTTTTATAAGAGAGAGAGAAATAAACGTGTTATAAATGACTTGAGGGTTTTGCTTTAAATTATAAGGATTAAATCTGACATTTAAATTTAAAGAATAATCTAGCATGGATCGCATTAAATGAGCTATGGAGGCTCAATAAAGCAAGGCATGGAGTTGAAGAGTTAATTTCAGAAAGTTGTTCAACTTTAAAATAGAAACAATCAGTTGTGTTCAAAAAATGTCATCTGTGTCAAAAAATGTTAACTGCGTTCAGAAAATGACTATATCAAATCGGAAACTGCTTTTTGCATAATTTCATATAATAGCCACCAAAAGTTTTATCCAAAAATCTTTTAAATGGAAAAACATGAAAAGCAATAATTTTGGACAATCTCCTCTTAATAAATATATTCAAAAGCATTTAAAAATAATTCATGAGAGAGAGATAAAATAGATTTATACTTATAAGATTATTTAGTCTCTATCTTACATTAATTTTCTAAGACTTAAAATAATACTAACCAATACAGAATATCTTTATTGATCTTCAAAGTCTTCAAATAAAAGTCTTGGATGTAGGATTCTTCAATAATAATTTCTGCATAAAATAACTTTAACATGAAAAGAATATTAAATTTATTTATTTTGCATAATGATTAGAAGACCTTGAACTAACAATTATCAATTAGACAAAATATTTGCAAGCCATTTATTTGTCACACTCGATTCATGTTGACTTTGACAAAAGAATATGTAAGTTTATTTGGGATGGGCCTCTGTGGAAAGAAAAGGAGTCACCTTTTAAATTGGCACTCGATTTCCCTTCCGACAAAAAAATGTGGTTTGAGTATTTGATGTTGTAGAGAAATGAATTGGACTATTCTGAGAGGTAAGTATATTGGGAGAATGGTCTCAATATTATTGTGGATAGACCTAATTCATTTAATTCGGCCTTGGTTATCTAAGGAAGTGTGTCTATGCCTAAAATATTTTTCGTTAATACCAAATGTTAATGCTTGGAGGAACACTTCAAATGGTTCTTTTAATCGAAAATCTGCCTATGTGCATGGATTTTAATTACAATCCTACTTGGAAAAATCTATGGAACGTAAGAATACCTCAAAGAGTTGTTATTGACATGACAAAATTATGACTAATAAATAGTAGAATAGAAGATGGTTGTTATTAATTCTGCATGCTCTTTGTGTAGTGCAACTATAGAATCGATAGGTTAGAAATTTGGATCCCAACTATTTCGTTGAATTTCTCAGATGGAGACATGAAGACTGGTAAAATTAGGCCATTCTTTAAGTAGAAATTCGTTTGATAATGCTTCTGCATAGCTTTATGGTGTATTTTTCGTTCGAGAATTGCAGTTGTCTTTAAGTTAAATGGCAGACTCTAGAATCTGGATTATATGTATTGCAGTTTCTGTTAAATTTTTGCTTTAGGACTACTACAAGTTACTTTTCTATTGCTCCAGTTTTTTTTTTTAATACATACCTAGGTAATAAGTTGTTCCTATGGTTTAAGAAATTGTTCATCTGTCTTGTTAATGTGCCTGAAAAATATGAAGCTTCAATTACCACCTCAGAGAACATAAAGGATCTACCCGAGAGCTATTAAATGCTTTGCAAGCTCAAGAGCAAAGAACGCTTATGAGACAAGATGGTATTGCTGAAAAAAATAAGAAAGAGAATTATAAGAAGAATCAAACTTTAAGTTGTGACAGAAGCTTAACCGGAAAATATCCCATATGCAAGCACTGTGAGAAAATTGGTCATCGAGGAGTAGAGTAGGTGTAAAGTGCAATAATTGCAATCAGCATGGTTATGAAGCCGTGATTTGCAAAAGCAAAGCTTAAAAACAAGAGGTAGAAGCTCAAGTGGCTGATCAAAATGAAGAGGATCAGCTCTTTGTGGCTACATGTTTCTCAACCATTAGTTCTTTAGAATGTTGGCTAATCGATAATGCTTGTACAAGACAAATGACTCATGACATGAATCTCTTTAAGAAATTGAAGCCTACTAAAATCACTACTGTGTGGATCGGAAATGGCATCCATATTTCAGTCAAAGGGAAAGTAGCCATTACAATTTCAACAAGCTCAGATATAAAAATAAGATTTATGTTCTTAATTTTTATTTAATTAATATGAGCAAGTGTACTTTAATTCATTAAAGAGTAAATTTCTTTGATCCGGACAATAATTCTCAGTGAATTGGCAAAAGCAACTTGCATTTGTGAAATATTAATTAATGATAGAATCTATTTCTTGGCTTAGGGAATGATGATGAACTTTAAGTAAACTTTTAAAGTTTCAAAATATAAACCCTGCAAGTGGATTTTTAATTCAACACATGAGATAAGTTAAGCGACAATCTTAAATATTAAAATTGTCATTTAAATAAATTGTTAGTAATTTATTTTGTTTGACAAGCATCTATAATCTTTACATAGGGAAGATAAGTTATTATGTTATGAAAATTTAAATTAATAAGGAATTCAATCATGAATTTTTAGTGGAATAATTTTTAATTAATTATTATAAGAATATATTGGTCTTGTATGGATTCTTGTTATAATTTGTAGCTTTATTAATTTATCCCTGCGATACCTGCTGTGCCTTAATTATTTGGACCGTATGTAGATTATCTATTTTAAATAATTAATAAATTAATTTTTTAATTAAAATTTTATTTATTAATTATAATAAAAAAGGGATAATATGTTTTATTTAAAATATTAACCGCATATATAATAGAACAATCAATGGTATTATTTGCCTCCCATGCGGTAAGGGATGTTATTGATTTTTGAATACATGCTAGATATAGCATAGTTTTCAAAAAAGAAAAACTGCACTAGTCTCTCGACAAACAGACGTACTGTGTTTTCCTAATCACTCAAAAAAATAGGATTCACATAATCAATTAAGATCACAGGACAAAAGGTGTAAGGTGACTTGGAGATATCTGGAAAGAACACCAATGAGCGAATCTGCCCTACAATAGATTGGTTCTGGTATGATTTGTATGTGGTTTGGTTTCGATCCGGGGTAGTTTCTGCTGCTTAATTCCGGGCTTCCTCAATTCTTGTCAATTTTGGAAATAAAACTGGATGCCATTTCCTATGATAACTTGGAGAGCTTCACAAAAGTTGCAACTAAAATACATACGGATGTGCCAGGTCCTGAAAGTACACCATCATTATAAGGTAGTCTTTACTACATTACATTCTTTTCATTGATGATTTTATGAAAATATTTTGGATTTTTTTTCTTGAAATTTAAATCCGAAGTGCCTGGAGTATTTTGGAAGTTTAAGAAAATGGTAGAAATTCAAAGTGGCTGCAAGATTTAAATTTTGAGGTCTAATAATGGGAGGGAGTACACCTCGACAAAATTCAATTTATTGAACATTAGCTTACGACTCCCTACACTAAAGAACAAAACAGAGTCAACGAAAGGAGAAGTAGATCAATAATAGAGAAGGCCAAGTGTATATGTTGCATGAGAAAGAGTTACCCAAAAACTTTCAGGTTGAAGTAGCGACTACAACAGTTTGCAAAATCGACTTACAATCAAGGCTTTGGAAGATAAAACTCAATTTGAGGCTTACTATAGGTATAAGCCTTCATTAAACTTCCTTAACATATTTGGTTGTGTGTGTTTTGCTCGTGTTCCACAGGTCAAACATGACAAACTTGACAAGAAGGCAATAATGGGCATCTTTGTGGGTTTCAGTTCAGTTTATGAAGCCTAGAAGGTGTATCATCCTCCAATAGGAAAAAATAACCATCACTAGTAATGTAAATTTCAATGTGGAAAAATTGTGGGGCTACAAGAATTCATAAAGTAGGTGAATTCTTATAAGAACTAAAAAAGTAATGCACCTAGAGACCAAACAAAAGATCGATAGAAGGATGAACCATAAGATTATCGACCAGTTAGAAGTATAAGCTGCTTTCATACATCTATCAAAGATATAATGTAGCAATTTGTGAACCACCTCACTATAAGGAAGCTCTAAAAGACCCAAAATGGAGAAAAGCAATGGAGGAGGAGATACCAATTGTTAAAAAAAAAGAAAAAAGAAAAAAAAAAACTTGAGAGTTGGTTGATAAGCCCGATGATTGAAAAGTCATTAGCATAAAATGGGTATTCAGAAAAAAAAAACTTAATGTGAATAGCTCCATCAATAAATACAAGGCCAGGTCCAATCTTAAAAGGGTATGCTCAAATTTTTGGTGTTTTAATATCGTGATACCTTTGCTCCTGTTGCCAGGTTAGATACAACCAGGTTGCTACTAGCCATAGTAGCACAAAAGGGTTGGAAAGTGTTCCAATTAGATGTCCAATCAGCCTTTTCACATGGCATATTACAAGAAGAAATATATGTAGAGCAGCCATAGGGATCTAAAAAGCAAGGTGAAGAAGATAAAGTTTATCTACTTAAAAAGGTTCTTTATGGCTTAAAACTACTTAAAAAGGCTCTTTATGCCTTTATAAAGAGCTCTGAGTTCACTCTTTATGTGAAGCTAAATGATAATGACATTCTTATAGTGTCGTTCTATGTTGATGATCTTTTGGTGACTAGAAATAATACAAGGCTGGTTGAGGAGTTCAAACAAGAAATCATATAGGTTTTTACAATAATAGACGTAGGTCTTTTGACCTCTTTTCTTGAAATAGAAATCAAACAAAACAAAATAAAGTGTTCATCTGCTAGAAGAAGTATGTGAAGAAAATCCTGAACAAATTTCAAATGGAGGAGTGCAAAGCTATAAGCACGCCAATGAATCAAAAAGAGAAGCTAAATAAGGAAGATGATGCACATAAAGTTGATGAAGGATATTTTATAAGCTTGATTGGATGCCTAATGTATCTCACTGGTACAAGACCGGATATTTTATTTGCTATAAGTCTCTTATCCTATCTCGTTTCATGCATTCTAATGTCAAATTTAAGAAGGATTCTTCGTGATCTTCAGGGTCGATGAGTTGCCTTTTTTTTTTTTTTTTTTTTTTGTCAGACTAGGTGTATGTACTTCTATAGATGCAAGTTGCAAACTTTGAGTCAAGGAACTTGGTGGCTTAATTTGGCGTGGTTATAGAAAATTGATAGTGGAATACTAGACTTCTATCTCAAAGGAACTAGTGATAAAAAGCGAGGTCTAGAATTTCCATTTCCCAAATGTGCTTGTGCGAATTCAAGAAGTTCTCAAACATCCATGGCAGGTTCGTGTTTATTATTACTATAGGGAAGCAAATCATGTAGCAGATATGTTAGCTAATTTGGTTGTGTTTGGCAATGTGGGTAGACATGTCCTTCAAGCTCCTCTTAATGAAGTTCTGAATATCTTGCGATGAAATAATCTAAGGTGTTGCTTGGACACGAGTTGTAAGGATAGTTGTTTCTTTTAGATAAATATAATATAATTTGTTTAGAGTTATTAAATGTTGTTAATAACAATAAAGAATTACTTTAATTATATTTCTTTTATTCATACATATTTTCTTTATTATTAAGAAAAATCTAAATTTGATTTTCTAATTCTCTTCGCATTTACACTCCGTTTCGTATAAATGAACTCAAAATATAGAATTTATTTGTAAATAAATTCTATTAGAATTCATTTTTGAATGAATTTCATATTTGGTATTATTAATTTAAAACATATAATTCAATTGAATTTCTCGCAATCATATATGTAATAAATTTATAATTAAAAATTTATTTGCTTTTATTTTTAGAAATATCATTGAAATAGTGACTTTATAAAAATAAATAATAAACACCATTATATTTTCGTTATGCTATATATTTTTTGTTACTTTTTTATTAAATAAATACATAAAACAGAAACAATATTAATAAAAATATTATATTTAGTTTAGTGAGAAATTTATATTTAACTTGAATCTCTCTCCTCAAAAGTAAGAAAATTACTAAATATATTAAAATAAAACATAAAGATATTAAAATAAAAAAACACAATAAAAATAAACTCTTTAAATGATTTTGGACAAATTTAATAAAACAAATAAGTTAAATAAGTCAAAAATTGAAATTTTGATTTTGATTTTGTAGAAAAAAATGGTAGTTTTTGTGATAAAAAGTTGAATTGCTTAATCCTATGAAATTCATTTAAAAATTTCATCTATTTTTATGGAATTTGGTATAATTATTTTTAATTTTATAAAATTGAATTCCTACAATTAAACTCTATGAAATTTCTAAATGAAATTTTTTTCATTTCAAACATAAAATTATGAATTTTTAAATAAAATATACAATTTTATAGGATACATTTGTTTCAAACAAAATATTACGGCAAATCTCAAAAAAAAAATAATAATAATAAAGATATATTCATGAATGTTAAATTAGTTGACATGGATACAAGTCATGTTATACTAATGAATAACAAAACCTCAATTTTTTTTTTTTTTTTATTTCGATTTATGGAGAATTCGTGTGCTTTGAAGTCCTTGATGATTAAATGTTAAAAATTTTGATATTTATATGCAAAATATTAATTTAACGTGGTTAATATAATTTTTAGAACAATTTTATATTTTCAAATTTTTCAATAAATGTTTAATCGCTCTAATTTTATAAATTGAAGTATTCAATAAGTCAAATAAAGTATTTAATAAATATAATTTTATAAATTGAAATATTCAATGGGTCAAAATAAAAATTGAGGGTGCCCAAGATTTTATTTGTGAAAAGTATAGGGCAAATTCATATATTCAAACTTTTAAAAATATTGTAACATTTTATACAAATTATAGGAATTCATATGGCAACCAACCTTTAACATTTCATACGTATCCAAATCCTGCCCCCACCACCATCAGCATTAATTAATTTATAAAAGTCTGTCCCTTCCCACTTTTCTAATTGGAAGGTCCTCCACCCTTAATCGAGAGGCAGCCCAAAACCCCGGAAATCAAGGGAGCTGCCACTAGTTTTAGGGTATTGTTCCAATTTAGCGATAAAAATTGGAGGGTGAAGAAACAAGTGGAGAGTCAATGCTACTAACTAAAAATTGGAACATATCAAAATGCAAAAGTCAGGCCATTTGTACATAAGAGGAGATTATCCAACTATTTCTGCATTCCCAATGTTATCCCCGAGAAAGAATTGAACGAATAGAACCAGCAACACCACGCCGTCTTCCCTGCAATTTTAATAAGCACCATTTGGTCCAAATCAAGTTGCATTGCTCAACTTTTGCTGCTAAACCTTTGTTAAAATCAAATAAGTAGGTTAATTACCTTCTCGTTGTTAAATAAGTCCTCTGCAACAGCTTCCATTTGCTTCCGCTTCCTCTCTTCTTTCACAGAGTCGACCATCTCCTGATTCCCATAGTCAGAGTCTCTGTGAAGAAACACAGACTCATAAACATGATGTTCCGGAGATTGTAAGGCAATAATCTGTAACCAAGAATAGGGACCTCACTTGTACGGGTATTTTGAGAATGGAATCAGGCTGTTGAAGCTATTCCCCGATTGTGTATTTTTCTGTAAGAGAATAAAGCAGTATGTTACTTTGACATGATAACAAGAAAAGATGTAGTTAAGTTATAAGATTATGAACAAATATAAAGCTAATCGAGCCAAAACGATTGATTCTTTCAGATTAAGGTTAAAAAGAAATTCTATTGCCCTTGGCAAACTGGTTCAGCAACATAAATTAGAGCAAACTTCTCCAATGTAACCCAAAATGTTAAAGTCCCATATTCTTGTACTAAACAGCTAATGTGGATCGCTAAATCAATCCCAAAGGCAATGTTTCAAAATCTACAAGATTTCATTCCTGCAATGTTATAAATACCATTTCACAACACTCTAGGAAAGCCATTGTCCTCTCGACAAGATTACAGAGGATAATCTCATAGTCAAAAAGCTTAAACTATAGTTCTAGATTGTTCAATATTGACAGAACCCAAGTTACAGATTCACCTGTTTTCTCAAGTTCGAGGCTTATTATGAAAAACTGGAATTACAAAAACTGCACAAAAAAATTACATTCAAGGATTGCATGTGTCCAGCCCTAAATCCTGAAGATAATTTGATTCTTAAAACATTGATCTCGTTGGAAAGATGCCATAGAAGGTTGTATAGGCTATTAGAAGTTCATTTCATGCCTTGTTCCTTTTTAATTCCCCTGTATTAAATATAAGGTTAAGGATGGGTTTTCTAGTCATTGTTTTGGAAGATGTCTAAAAGTAGGTACACCAGACCCTAACCTTGATCCTCTATAGCATATATCTTCTTGCACTTATTTCAGTTTTCCATACTTCTGACCTGCATTCTGTTTCCTAGAAGTTTCACTTTTTCTCAAAAACTATAATAAAGAGAGGATTTCTTCTTACAACTTTACCTCCTAGCAGAATTAGACTTCGAACATTTCCATGACATCTGGATGATCTATTTCCACTCATCTTGATTGCATCCCCAGTCCCAAATGTCATTTTATTTTCCTCAAGCTAAGTAAATTTCCATATCTCATATCTTATAGCCATATCTCATATCTTACGAGATTAGGCGGATCGGAGAAGGCTAGATCTCCATTCAAACTAAAGGCTTTGGTTTGGGATGCAATCCTGATCAAAAGCATTAATGCTGATGAATTGTTGCTGATACAACATAGACATCTCCATCTATGTCTTATGCATTATAGAGGAGATGAAGTTCAATACTCAACATTTTCTTCATTCCACTGCTTCTTGGGATATGGGACTAAAACCTTTTAATACTTTTAAGTTCTTAGTTTTGCCTAGGAACAGTAGAGGGACTTCTGTTTCTGATAACAACATTTAGAGCTTTTAGAAAAACAAAAGCAGCTCAAATATTCAAGGCATGAAACAAGTATTTATTGCAATATAGACTACCAGGTTGGAGAAGCTCCTCAAGAACTATTGCTGCCTTGGTAGTTCTTGTAGAGTAATAACTTTCTTAGCTTAATTATGGGCATTCACTTTGGAAGGTGTAAGAGAGTTTCTTAAGCTTATATTCTCCAAGATGGAGATAATTTCATATTGTTGATATCTTCTGGTTTACACTTTTTCTGCTCTTTGTCAAGATGACATCTTATCTCCTCGAATTTGTATTTCTGATACTTGATAAAATCTTGCTATTTATAGGAAATGAGGGACTTCCAAAATCATGGTTATTTCCAGGAAAATGAGAGACTTCCATGCCATGGCATAGAAATGGATGAAAAAACACAAAAGTCATTACAAAGAAAAGATGACAAAAAATGTCATTACCTTTCTGAAGCGCTTGAAATTTAAAACTCCATCATTTGTAGTAGACCTGATTGTAGCTGGTACATACCAATCTCTAACAATTAAATCTTGGCTGTAAATAATATCAGAATTTGTGCTTTCAGGCTCATCCACCTTCTCCCTTTTTCCCAACATCTCACCATGATTGCCCGTAGTGCTAGCAACATGGGTATCTCCCAATTTAGTAGGAGGGTGCTCAAATGTGGAGATTTCCACTTTGTTCTCACAATTAGGGGCTTCTTCTTTGCAGATATTGGCAGTGGCATGAACTGATGTTGTTTCCACTTCTTCATCAGAATCTGCTACTACTGTCTCATCCGTGGAACATGATGATGAAACAAGCACTGCAGAAGAGCATATAATAAGCTACATTAATTTGAGATATCAAATAAATGGAAACTGACATAATAACTTTTGTAGAGAATGTATAATTTCATTTCCAAACTAACACACAAGCTAATCCCAACATCATATTCAGCAACATTCAAGGTGTACCTTAATGCAATAATTTAAGAAATTTTGGGTATCATGAAACTTTCCTAAAGTAATAAAATGACAAAGAAAATTGGCTATTAATATAAAATGGAACCATGATCTCTTCCCACATGAGATTTACTCGATAAATCTAAGTTAAATTACTGGTGGCACAAGGTGCCTCCATTCTGAAGTTTTGGGTAGGGGGGGTGGTATTGACCTAGAAGTTAATAAGTCATAATATTGTTAACAGCTCTATCAATTGTTGAGAAGCAAATAATCCTCCAGAAAAAAGAAAAAAAAAAAGAAAAAGAAGGGAGGGAATACTGACCAGTTGGCAATATCAACATAGAAGAATCTAAATATCCAGATACAACAGCACATAAGACATCCACTTCATTCACTCGAGACAACGAACTCAGTTTGCTGAAACGACCAAACTTGTCAATTGATCCTTGAGGGATAACGCACACCATTCGAAGATTTTCTCCATAATCCAAGCCCTATAAGATTTTCATCAAACACAAATTAGAACATAAGTCAAACAGAATTTGGATATTCCAATGTAAGACATACAACTGCTAAATGATGAAAGGCTCATCACAGAGACCTCATTAAAAAATGTCACGAGGTAAAATGCACAATTCAAACTCGAACCCTATCATAAATGAGATGTCTAACCCATTCCAAACATTTTAAAATTGAACTTCTATTACCCAAACTCGCCCCAAATTCAATCGCAATTACCCATTTAAGTACTCATTTACACTAAAACTATCATTTTTTTTTTAAATAAAAAATAAGTAAAATCATAAATTTTTTTATTTTGACTTTATAAAAAAAATACAATATCTATACTAAGGATAACTATAATGCTAAATATAATTAGAAAAGTATGATTATAATAATATTAGACTACTAATTAAATAGGTAATGGATAGAAGGTACCTAAGCCATTGAAAGTCAAACCTAATACACATAGTAAAAATACTATCTAGAACCCGCCACAAATCCATTTATCGACTACCTAAACTCTCATCCCATTAGACTTGGGTCGAGAACCTAAATAAACCCTACACATTGCCAAAGTTAAGCTAAACCTATTGCCACTTGGACTTGGCAAAAGATAATCGCTTTATTTAGGATGAGTTTAGAGGTGCTTCCGAAAACTAAACTCATTTTTTAATTTTAGTTTTAAATTTTTTTCTTAATCTTACGAAAAACCATGATTAGAGAAAAGTTAAAAAATACACTCCCTCTGTTATGGACCTTTTGCTATATTATTACAAAAATTAGATTATTAATTAACTTTCTTAATCTATGTGCCATAGCAGAAAGGAAAAATATTCAAGAACAAAGGGAGTAGCTTTTTTAAACCATAGTTTGCTAAGCCTCAAATATTGCAGACATAGTTTGCCAAATACAATTGAAAAGCAATGCCAAACAGGCAGACCAGGAAACCAGCCAAAGAAAATGACCAAAACCAACCCGGCAGTTCCTGCTTTAAAATGGGCAAGAACTGTCTGTTCACGGGCCAGATTTTAATTGCTGCCTTTCTTGATAAGGAAATAGAAGCAGCTCAGAGAGAAACCAGCCGGTTCCCAAAAGAAAAAGGGGAAAAGAAGGCTGAAAAGAATAGAACAAGACAAAAACCAATGGGCCTGGAACCAACAGGACCAGTTCCAGTCCCTGTTCTGAGCCTTTGAGGCCCAAAACAGCCAGTTCAGTGAACCGGTGAGCTCTACAAACAAGCACAAAACCAAGTGTGTAAACATCTGATTTTTCCAAAATCCGGAACTTAGGATATATTGACATGAATCTAACGAGTACCAAATATCAGAACCCATTGGTCCTCTAAAATAACTGACCTTTCATAGGTGCTTCAGATTTCAAGGAAAAGTGTCCAAGAACTATCTACCTGATAAGCTGTTTTCCCCAAAAATAAAAAAAATAAAAAAAATAAAAAAAATAAAAAAATAAAAAAAAATAAAGAAGTCTCATACAAATGCAAGTCTCAAGGATCAAAACTCGAAGTTCGTGTCGTTGATGCAACAAATATCCCTCTCTTACCACCTCTTGCTCCGCATCCTTACCCCGACAGAACAGCAAACGAACAAGAGCCACAAGAAAGCTTCATCTTCAAAAGAATCTTGCCATGTCCAAATATTTTTTAAGAAATCTAAACTAGATTTCTTCTAATTTTCCTTAGAGTGTCAACAAAGGTATTCTGATGAAAAGCAACAGTTTTCTTCATTGAACATAGATCATGACAAGCCATAGTGGGCATAATATACAAGACATTAACATAGATGCCAAATTTCGGGTTAATCGAAATATTCTGTCTATGCTGTGACAATGGTACTTTTAATTATATTAAGACAAATTAAATACAAAATCCACTTGTGTAGTTTGAATAACTACAAAAACGATCCCTAAAAATAATTTGTTCATGATGCAACTAATCATCTTGCTCAATAAAAACAAGTTCACACTACTATGGTTGTTATTAATTTACTGCAAAAATGGCATACATATAAATATCTCAACTTGTGAACAAAACTAGAATCAAATTTATAAAGAAAGAGCAAGATAAGCATACTTGGTTGCTTGAACAAAATTCTTCAATGAAAATAACTTTTGCACCGCCCAATTCCAAGAGAGACTGCAACCTATCCCCAAACTTGTACTGTAAGAGCAAAAAATTAAAATAAATAACCATCCTAGTCAAAGGAAAATTGCATAGATTCCATGTTAATCATTCTCACAAACATATAAATGACAATTAGCCTCCCTAACAGGATCAAAATAAATAATCATATGTTTACTACCAAGTGATCAGACAAAGTTTTCTGCAGTGCAAGAGCCTAGAGCTGGTATTGTCTGCATTTGCTAATGGAACACATATAGTAAATAAATTCACATCCATGTATGGCACAAATCTTAATCTGTGTTAGTAGACCTTTGCAGCAGTACCAACAATTCAGTCATGCCAAAAAGAAGGTTTAAGCATCTATTATCCAGATCAAGATGGCATTTTCTTAGTGGATGCTATAGTGCTTTAGTGGATTCCTTAGTCGTTGCCGTCATGTTTAGTGAATTTCAGTTTTTATTTTTCAGTTATTTGTATTCCCTAGTTGTAGGAGGGTTGTCCTCCATGATTTCCGTATTTCCTTGTTTGTAGGAGATTGTTAATTCTCCATTTCTGTATTTAAAGGACAGCAAGTTAATAAAATGGTATCAGAAAATTCCAAAAAGTCTTCTAGTACTTCAACTCGAGATCCAGGTTCTCTCTAATGAATCTGATTTAATTACAATCATAGGTCGCAGAAAGAAAACCCTCTCTCAACCGTCCCAACCTCTTCTCACTCACCCTGACCCTGTAACACGCAGACCCATAACTAGATCCTTATCAAGGGACCATAACACTGAGTCATGCTGATTCAATCATATCCAACAGCCACATCACCAAACTGCTCCTATCAACCCAAAAATTTTTTTTCAAGAAACAAAAGAGAGAAACACAACAGCTATCCGTTCTCCCTTCAGCCCAAACTCAACTTCATCTACATGAACACAAAGAAAGACAACTAAGCATTCAGTCCCTGCACCTTGCCCTCTAGCTCAATAAGCAGTCTCTTCAGACTTCTTAACTTCTGTTGAGAGAGAGAGAGAACCCCCTCCCCACCCCCAAACTCAGTTAAAGACATTGAAAGGAAAGGGCACTTTTTGCAATCAAGGTATGTTTGAACTGACTATGTTTGAGACTAACGATTCAAGATCCATAGGCAATTTATCTTCAATTCTCTATTTTTATTGATTTTAATTTTCCAATAGACCACACTCCAGGGCAGTGAGCACAGCCTTATCTCTTGCATCACAACCAATCAGGGCCACTTACCATTATTTATTATCCTCTTTCTTCACATCTATCACCTCCCTCAAATCTATAAAAACCAAAAACCTTCAATTGAAGCAAACAAATTCAAAATTTTCAAAATCCTTGTGCATGTGTAGTTATTGAAGGCGCGCCTTACTTGGGGCTCAAAGACTTGCACCTCAATAGTCCTCATGCGGGTGACTTCACTCAGGCTATCGCCTCTAGGTAGAGGTGTTCACCTTTTTTGCGCCTAAGGCTCAAGAGACGTGCACCTTTACTTTTTTTTCCCCTAAAAAATTCACCTGAGTTTTTTTTTTTTTTTTTTTTAAATATGAAGTTGTCCAGCAGCATCTGCTTGCATAAACTAAATAAATAAATAAAATAAGAATGCAACATAAAAATAAATACAAGAAATAAAATGCAACACAAAAACCAATGATGTGTTGTAATCCAGCCTCCAATCCTTCATCTAGATCCTACATGTTCTATTTTATGATTAGGAATTTTTTTTCAATATTTTTCTTTTTTTGTGTGCCTCGTGCGCAACTCTTCGCCTTGCGCCTTTCGCCTAGGCTCCAAGAGCCCTTTATGCCTTAGTGAGCCTAGCGCCTTTAATTACTATGATATATATACATACTACTACATAGACAAGGATCCAACTTCTCTTTTCAATATTTTTTGCAAATATCCAAAAGCAACCAACTTAGTAAATGACTCTACATAGAATCAACAATTTCTCCATCTCTAAAATTATAGCCAAACAATGAACCATTTTTCCAATTATATTCACGCAAAAGCAACGAGGTGATACTTGCTCCAATTACAACTCAAACTAGAACCATGAACCTCATTGCAATTTATTTGCATTCAATTATTGAGAAAGAAAACAAACACTATCTAGGCATGAGTGGGCCTAGCTTGCTGCATACTGGGATAAAGGAGGAGGGATACAATAGATGAGAACCGACATAAATTTTTTCACATCTCTCTATGGATCCAAACTTAAAATATGCAAAATTGTGTGGAATGGTAAAACAAGATGCATATAGAGACCCCAACTAATTGAGATTAAAGCTTAGTAGTTTCTGTTGAATTAAGAAAGAAAACACAGTCAAATTGACCACTTTTAGAATTCAAAGATGACTCTCCTCTGTGAATGAAGATGATTAATAAAGATATGATGAAGGCTCTATGCACAAACTGAAGATAGAAGATGTAAAGGAGGTATAATAGATCTTGGAATCAAAGAACACCACTCATGATAGTCCATAATTGTGATTAGGTCATTGAGAATGAGTACACTACAGGAAAGAAGCTAAAGCTAATAACACTATGAAATTAGTATCAACATGCTATAAGCATTGTGATGAAGTGATATTTTCTTGAAGGGGAGAGTTGTATGATGATATGGGGACTCTAAACAGCATCTTGGAATCAAAGAAGACCACTCATGATAGTCCATAATTGTGATTAGATCAATGAGTATTTGAGTAACACTACAGGAAAGAAGCTAAAGCTAATAACACTATGAAATTAGTATCAACATGCTATAAGCATTGTGATGAAGTGATGTTTTCTTGAAGGGGAAAGTTGTATGATGATATGGGGACTCTAGAAAGCGAATTAATGTTTTCTTTGATGTCATATGAATGACGATGAAGCATCTATTAGAGATAGATAGCTAATATTTTTCTAGCAATAGAGGGGAGAACTAATAATGATATAGATGGCCATTGGAATGATGGTAAAGCCATGAGTCAGGATATGCAAAAGCAACAGGAATAGTCATCCAAAAGTCATCTTCCCAATTTGAGTACTCCCTTAGCAATTCAAATATAGAGCCATCCAAGGACATTATGGTTCCATCAACAAAAATTAATAGAAGGCCCACAGAGAGTGCCTAAGTATATAATATAGCAACTTCTCAAGTTGGAGGTACCAACTGAAATTGAAGAAAAAATATATGGGCTCAAATGAACTTATGACTTGTGTTTTTGTATGTGTGGCTGTTTTTGGATGTCTTCATGCAACTTCTAATAGATCCCCTTTAGAGTCAGCAGTAATAGCAAAAGTAATTCAATTACTAACATAAAAATGATTTTATAAATTATTTTGGAACCAATGCATCACCATATTTACTGATTCCAGTAGGAAAGTGTATCCTTTTAAACAGTCCGCGCGAGTTATTGAGTCTGCAACTTTGACAGGTGCTCCTTCCACTGTTAATGTTGGAACATGGCTGAGGAAAATATAGAAATGAGGCATTTTTAATCAGCTGCATCAAACTCATAAAAGAAACAGCACAGAGGAATTAACCAAACACCGTAACCAAGACCAAACAATACTTACGAACTCCAGCTTGGAATCTCTGACCGAATGCCTTGTTCTGCAACCAACTAAAATAATGCAATAATTGATAATGGTACTGGGAATAGATAGTGCAATTTTCAGGGTCTACTTTTAAGATAAATGCACCCAGTGATAAGTCATTTATGTATGTAAGAGAAATATCATAAAAGGAGTAAAAACTATCTATAGTAATGCATTTCGAACTCAAAATGAAAACTACAATTTCATCTTAATGTACCATAATTTTGCAATTGATTTTACTCTATGCAAATTTGGCATATAAACCATCCTAATTTAAAACAAAACAAGAACCTATCAATAATTTCACATTTACAAGTTTAATCAAGGGGAATGTCAAGATGACTTATGAAAATATTTAATAATTGCCTTCCAAACCTCAATGTAAAGCAATAAATTCTTAGCTTCCAGATAGTGCCTGACAAGTTTGAACTTCAGTATAGCAACTTAGCAGAAGATTTCACCCAGAAACATGGAACATAGACCACATACCTCAGCCCAACTCCAGAGAATAACAGGTTTCTTAGCCACAATAGCATTAATAACATCCTTATTCACTTGCATTTGGTGATCAACAAGTACATGCGTGCACTCTTCGCTCAATTGGTAAGTAATACGAGCACCTAGGATACAAACGAAAGTAAAAAAACAAAAAAAACAATATAGTAACTGCACCAAAACCTTCACATGAGTACATGACACCCTGAAGACTACATGAGATAGCATTAAGTTCATTCCAGCTGCCTTTCGTTTTTACTGGTCATTAGATGTACTCGGTTTTGGTTAAGAAATTTTGCCTCGCATTCACAAATGCTATAGACAAGAAATCTATGGTCATAACATGGAAGACTAAACCAGAAATCTGAGGTCATAACCTGGAAGACTAATTGTGCATCAAACTCTAAGACAAGTAACAAGCACATTCCAGTTACCAGCAGCAGCCCCTTACTATTATCTTAGGTAAGCACCTTTCATGTTAGAACAGTAAAGCAGTCCTGTCAAATCTACTTAAATACTGATCACATTTCACATTTCTCAACCACCCATCTCATTTATTCTTTTGTTTTTCAGTCATAATAAATTCCCAAAAATATTTAATCCTGAAGACAACATAGAAAACTATGCATGGAATATTTAATAAAAAAAAATAAGGATTGAAAAAAAAGATAGCAAAATCAAAATGAAATTCCAAATATGTCAATAAATAGCATTGGAAATATTTTAGCACACATATGCAAGGAGGTGTCTGCCAAACAAAGTCTTTCTTACTTACCAATTGATGAAACTTTGTCTTGAAGAACTTGCAAGGACTCAGAACAAGAGACAAAAAAAATGAGGGGGACAAAAGCGAACCTGCATATTTTAGTTCCAAAAGAAAAGCAACAATCATACTGGAGTGAAACATAGAAGTAGATTCCTCTATGACCATAGCCAACATTTGAGATTGTCCAATACCATCTGACTAGAATGCCTCCAGAGCATAAATTTGTCAAGAAATAATGTTACAGGAAAACTTCAGCCGCTAAGAAACCAAATTGAAAGAAACATGCACAAATCAAAATGCTAAACTGAGAAAAATATTTAGCTTACGCTCACCTGTAAGTTGCATTGCCAGTCCCAAAAGATATCAAGTCCCCATCTTTTAACATTGTTTCTTTATTTGGGAATTCATGGACCTTTTCCTTTGATCCAGGATTGTTGTGAATAAACGTCCCATACTTCGAACAATCTCTAATTTGTACTTTGGAGGATCTTTCATGCTTACTCTGCATGGGGTTCAGTGAAATCATTTGATCAACAACTATCTCTGCATGGATTCGAGAAACTCCTTTGTCTTTGGTAATACTCACATCACAACCTACAGAAATGAAATCATCATATCAATCCAATAAGAAATAATGAAACAGAATGTGAAGCCTTCAAAAGATATCTTCCCCAGAATCCCCAGTTGGAACAGATAACACAAAAAAAGTGCTTTCTATATAGCTTTAAATAATTCACAATTAAATATGAGGTATTCATTTGCATGTAGATTAAAGACAGGATCATATTTTGAAAAAAAAAAGTATAAAATAATAATTAATCCAAGATTATATATTATATATGTGTCTTTGTGTGGGTGTGTGAGTGTGTGACCTTTATATTTTACAAGTTATTGACGACATAAACTCTTGCATTTTATTCATTAAGTCTCCAATAGTCCAATAGATAAGCAGTCAAGCATCATATCCTTGACGATCCAACATCTGAATATTTCAGTCACTAAATAAATACAATTCAGAAACAAAGTACATAAAACAGTCAGTATTAAAATCCCGCATATTATCAATGGAAAACAAAATGCCACCAACAACTAAAAGCAAGAAAGATTACACATCCAAACTCTTAGGAGTACCTTTTCGACCGACTTTGTATGTTCCCTTAGTAAAGATATAGTATTTATCTTCACCTGTGACAACAATCATAACATAAAAACCAACAAACTCCTTATTAGAAGAAGAAGAAGAAGAAGAAGAAGAACACACACACTATGTGTATTTACTACTACTGATGATCTTGAAGGGTTGACAAAATTATTATCATAAAGAGTAAAAAGAAACAGGAAAAAGCCTCATCGAAGTCTAAAAATGGAAGTTAATCAAATTCCCTTCCTAAATTAAAAGTGTATAAATTCACAGGAAATTAGGTATTTACAACAGGAACCGGGAACTGAAGACGCAGAGAGGAGGAGGAGGAGGAGATAAGTTACCTGAGAGAGGATCGGCGGGAAACAGACCCCAAACCATTGTCTAAACTAGCTGAAGATAAATAATATAGAGCAGTTTTTAGGATTCAATTCAATACAAAATATACATGACGATTGTTCTTCGTACCACGTGTGGGGGTTTAAGAAATCTTTGTTGGGGTTTTATTATTATAACAATAAAATAATATAATAATGCCGCTCTCCTTTGGGAACATTTGCTTTGCCAAAATTATCCTTAATCAATTTGCTTTGCCAAAAACATTTGCGTTGGAACATAATTACGATTTGTAAGCACCAGGGGTTGTACCTATCGCCGTTCCGTACCGGGACCGATGGTTCGGGATTTTTAAAATGTTCAATTTGGATCGACCGGCTTAGATCATATTTTCTGATAATATATATATATTATTTTTTTTAAAAATAACAATTCGGTTTGAACTCGTGTTTCTTTCAGAAAAATTAATGTTAATTTAAAAAAATATTGTTAAACTAACTTTAAGAAAGCTCATACTAAAAGTGATTAATTTTATAAAATAATTAAATAAACTCTTATTTTATTTTATCTAAATATTATTAATTAAATAAATTATTAAAAATTTTAAAAAAATACTTCAAATAATATAATTTTGAACTAAATAAAAAGTATTAAACTCTCATTTATATCAAACAACATAATTTTATACTAAATATGTCACATTTTTCCATCATTTTACTTTTTTAGATTTTTAACTTTTTTTAGTAAATTGTATTTAAAAAAAGTGAAGTAAAACATATTATGCAGCAAAATATAACTTAGATTTTTGAAGGCATGTAGAATAAACTAAATGATTATAATTTTCAAAATAAAAATAAAATTTTTTTTCAAACCGAAACAGACCGCCAATTCAAGTTCAGAAATTAACATGCACATGAATTTTAATCAGACTTTGAACTTACAGTTTGATTCCGATTCGGAACAAACCAGTGGCAAGGACTAAGTGTATTTAGATCGGGTTGGGATAAAAACTACATATTTCTTAGTATAAAAATGAAGTCTCAATCTCGTTTTAATAGATATATAAACTTATCTCATCTCATTCCAAAAATTAGAACATAATGGAATTCGAGTCTAAGTAGGGAATGAATCAAGATCTATAATCTTACTAAATTATTTTTCATCAATAAAAGAAAAAATTATTATATTCATAAAGTATAATCAAACAAAATTCATTTACATAAATTAAAAAAATAAATCAAATAATTAATTGTAATCATCGATGATTTACTATTAAAAATATAATATAAGATGTTTAAATAGTTAAAATCAATCGATTCACATATGGGCAATGATCCAGGATCAATCATGAGTCAACATAGTAATAAAAAAAAAATGTCTGGCTAAAGGAAGCTAGCTTTTAATTCTTGGATTTTCTTCAAACAAGATTGAGCCCTCTCTAGTACCAAATCAACTTTATCCTTGTTCCTCTTCAACTCCACATTTTCTAGCCTCTCAGAACTGTGCCTGCACGCTCTACCTTTTTCCTCAGTTTCTTGGATTCTACAAACACCTTTCCTCTTCTTCCTCTTCTCACAGGTTGATGCTATTTTCACAAAATAAATGTTCAGTAAACAAATCCTAGTGGTTATATATATATATATATAAATCAAATCCGAAAGAAGAAAATTCCACTTTTAGTTAGCAATACTAACAAATTTCAAGTTTGAACATTTTTTTTTTATTTTAATCACGAAATGTCTATACCGTGTCCGTTTATCAGTTCACGTAACTCGGTTATTTCTGCCGTTCACTCTGAGAAACACGGGAGCTAATCCGTAAGGATTTTCGAGCTTGAACATTAATGAGAGCAAATTTAACAAAAATAATGTAATACTACTCAATCAAACTAATTTATACAGATGATGGAAAATATATGCATTGGAAAAAAAGAAAGTGCAAACTAGCAATAAAACTATACGCATCTTGTGTTGCAACCAAATGAGAAGAAGTGGGCAAAGAGACGACGGAGTTGAGATTTTCAGTATATAACAATTGTTGGGATTCAAGAACAGAAACGAAAGTCTTGAGCTCACTCTTTAAGTACTCAAAACGATTTGGATGTTGTGTTTCAAGTATCTCCAAGTCTTCCTTTGCCTGTATTGCCATTTCCCTTGATGACCAAGCCATTCTCTCTCTCTCTCTCTCTCTCTCTCTGTCCATTAACCCAGAGAACATAGAGAGCAGAAAACCTGGATGGTTGCCTAATTAATGCCCAGCAATAAATTAAAGAAGATGGGAAGTTGTGCCTTTTTAAAGGGCTTTTACTGTTGTTGATTCTCAAACGTCGCACAAGTATAAGTATACTCTTACAATTTATGGGTACTTACAAATTTTAAATTTAGATTAATTTTGCAAAAATATCCAAAAATATTTGTTTTTATGTATTTTCTTCAAATATACCTTTTTTTTTAGAAGTTGCTTCAAGTATACTTATTTTTATGCTTGTCTAATATTTAAACTATACATTATTATTATGGACCAAATCAAATTAATAAATAAAAAATATATTTTCTTAATTTAATTTGCATAACGATTAATAAAAAATTTCTTTTAAAAAAATAGATTAATAAAATTTATTTAAGAGGGTTATTATTTAGCTCACAACGAGCCTCAATCATTGTCTATAAATTGACTAACACGAGCCAAATACAAGTTTTCACTATCAATACAAAGAATTGTTTAAATTGACATATTTTATAGTATTTTTTTATCAATTGAGCTTTAATTTTAACAAATGATTTAATCAATTAATAATAAGTTATACTTAAAATTTAATTTAACTTTAAATGACTTAATTTAATTTTAATTTAAGTGTCTTAATTTAATTTAATTCTGAGTATAGTGTGACTTAATTTAATTCTAATTAGGATTTTATAATTTAATTTAATTCTACAAGATGTCTCGATTTTGTTTAGTTTCAATTATGACCAAGCGTAGATTGATTTAATTTAATTCTAGCTGTGTGATCGAGTGTGACTTAATTTAATTCTAATTTAAGTTCTTTAGTTTAATTTAATCTTCAACTATGATTAAGCATTACTTAATTTGCAACTGTGACCAATGGGCGGAGGGAGAGGGGGGACTAGGACAGCCCGGGCCCCCAAAATCCAGAATTTTTTAATTTTGCTTTATAATTCAACAAAAACAATTTCTTCTTTTTGGTCCCCTAACTTTTAAAAATTTATTTTGGCCCCCAAATTTCAAAAGTCTAGCTTCACCCCTAGTGACCAAGTCTTTTTTACTTTATTTAGTTTCAAATTTTATCAAGTGTGATTTCATTTAAAACTAATTAGGATTTTTAATTTAGTTTAATTCTAATTATAATCAGATGTGACTTAATTTAATTTTAATTAGGATATCTTAATTTAAAGCAGAACGAGAGACATATTCTTTAGAGTTCTTGGCATTTTATCTCAAAATTCAAAGCAAAAATCGAGCTAGGCTTCAGAGACTTACATGTTCATAATTTGGCTTTCTTAACCAAACAATGTTGGAGGTTGTGTTTGGATAAATCCTTCTTATTCTTTAGATTCTTTCAAGTGAGGTATTTCCATGGTCATCTTTTTCGGAAGTAAAAAGAGAATTTCAGCCTAATTTTACTTGGAGTAGCCTTCTTTAAGCATGTTGGATTATAGAAAAAGGGACCAAATGGTTAATCGGGAATGGATCTACAGTACAGATATGGAGCAATAAATAGATTTTGGATTTGAATAGTTTCAAACTATTATCTCCTCCACGAGTTTTGGAGGCAAATGAGATGGTCAGTAGTCTATTCCTTCCACCGACGTTGGCTTGGAATTCCGATCTAATTAACTATATTTTCTACCCTTTGAGACAAGGGCAATCTAAAGTCTTCTATTATCAATAAGGAGGGAGATAGATAAACTAATTTAACACTTCTCAAAGAATGGTATATATAATGTTAAACTTGACCACCATTTTGCACTTCATAGTTTGGAATATATAGGGCCTGGTACTTCCTCCTCACATTCCATGAATTCAAAACTTTTCAAGTGCATATGGAGTTCTAAAGTCCCACCCAAGGTTCGACACTTCATGTGTATAGAGCTATTAATAACTGATTGCCTTCCAAAAGTGCTTTGACACATAAAGGAGTTGAATGTGATCCAATTTGTTGTTGTGATGGTGAACAAATTGAAGACACAACCATACTCTCTTATTTTGTAAAGTAGCCAATGATATGTTGAAATACTCCCCATTAAGATTGTAGGTTCAGCAAGCCATTTATAGTGTCCATGCATTGATTACTAGTCTATTGTGGGAAGAAATTGATACTGATTTTGATTTAATTTTCCTACTTCTTTTGTCTATTTGGCATTCTAAAAATCTTCAAATTTTGTAGCACACAAAGGTATCAGTTGCTTCCACTATAAGGGTAGTTGTTACAATGTTGTTGGAGCATAAGAATGCCTGCAAAGTTCATCATGTTATACACCCACCAGCTGCATGTAGGATCGAGGTACTATGGGAAGCTGTATCATAAGGTCTTTTCAAGATTAATGTTGATGAATCATTAAAAAAAACAATTGATTCACATAGTTATATGGTGGCACATAGCGACTGTAATGTGGTATGACATCATATTCTAGTTATTTTTCTCATACTCTAGCCCTAAAGTTATAGAAACTGAAGTTGGTATCCTTAGGGTACAAATGGCAACAAACTTAGGATTTACACAAGTTATTTTGTGGATGAATAATAAATTATTACTAGTTGATAATGTCACACTCTATCCCACTTTAAGATATGACATATCGCCCGTAATATATTTAATAAGTACTTAATGATTGTAAATACCTACCAAGTACACTATAAAGGACTTAAATTTTTCATTCTCACAATAATATCTTATAGAAAAGTAAATTGGTTATGCAAAAAAGATAAGTTTAAACCTTCTTTTGTTCTTCCATATGCTATAAAGAAAATGTCTTATTAACAATTTATTAAATATATGGAATATAACTTTTATTAAGCTAAATAAAATAATTGAGTCAATAAAATTATTATAGTCAATTTCATAATCGAAAACATAAATAGTTCCATAACTCATAAGTTCAATGAAATGCAATTATATACTGGATCCATTTTCTTTACATATGTATTTTCATAAATAAATAATAATGGTAAAATACTTAAAATACTAATTAAAATGCATATGGAAATATAAATTAAATATTATATAACAACATTAAAATTTTGAATAAACTGTATTTACCTATGTCTGCTCATATACAAATAACTGTTTTGGTAATGTAATTATATATCATACAAAATCTCAATTAAAGATATTATAATAAAAATTATAGTAGTAGCTCATGTTTTCTCCTTTCGTTTTCCCTGCGATAACACAAAAGACAATATAGTTAAGCAAAATTGTTTAATAGTGCATATGTGTATAGTTGACAGTAAATTCATATTTTTTTCAATATTAACAATAGAGCAAATAAAATCTCATATGAAAACACAATTTTCATATATTCACACTTTAAAATTATAGATTTCTTAATACTCAATTAATAGCTTTATAAGAAAGCACTTAATAATAATAATAGCAATAGAATCTTTTAAATAAAACTCAATAGTTGTCCCATATAAAAAATGATAGAATAGCGTCAATATCATTTTAATAAAACATCCATTCGAGAATTTAACAAATTTAACAATATTTCATTTAATCTCAGCAATTTAGATAGACTCAATCTCAAGAGTTATCAGAATTTAATGTGCACATCTACACCCATAGTTAACGATCTCAATCTATGATTTTTATCTCAACAGAATAGAGAGCAATCTATAACCTCATTAAAGAATGAGTAATCTACCACCTCATTATAGAGGGAGCAATCTACAACCTCAACATGGAGAAAGCAATATCAATCACAGTATCAACTTCAATAAGTAAAGTGATACCAGTAAGGTAATTACCATATCATAATATTAACTCTAACAAATGAAGTAATATTTGGCTAATAGCCATGTCTATCAATTGCCATGAAATTATAAATCATTTCATTGATATAATAATATCAAAATCATATTATGCAACATTTCATTTCATAACCACTGCTAAAAACGTTCAATCACAGTTACCCTCAAATAATAAATAATAAGTGGCCAATATTCTTCATTTTATAAAATAGAACTTTCAATAGAATCACAAGAATCATCTAGAAATCGTATTATATCAAATTACACTTCTTTTTATTTAAAACCCATAAAAATAATATTTTAATAACTCCTTCAAGAAAATATCACTTTATAAAATATTGGTGAAATTAAATATATTTAAATTTAATCAAAATAAAAACTTAGTATTATACTAACCGGAATTTAAAAGTTACATTAGCCTTTCTTTCTTATTTATTTATTTTAATTCACATCTGTGGTTTATCCCAACTTATAATCAAATTACACAATGTATTTTTAGTTATTTGTTTCAACTCTATATTGGTGATTTATTTTTATTATTCTTATTTATAATTTACATTCACCTTGTATTTTCATTAATTGTCATAAGTCTATATATTTAAACAATTCAATTAATTAAATCTGTCATATATTTGTTCATCACTTTGGAGTCTATATTTCTTTAAGCATTAGTTTACATTCTTTTATTTACTTTTATAACTTAAAGAAATTATTAGGTTACTTATATTCATTTATCGAAACCATTTAATTAAACCTAATTTTTCTTTTATAACTCATCTTTTACTTTTCAAATAAATTTAGTAATTACTTCTTTGATTTCATTTAAAATAAGTATTTATCTAAATTACTAAAACTAATTATATATATATACTTATTGTATCAAATAAATATAATAAATTTGCAATGAAAATTTTTAAATCTTTTTAACATTTTTAATCATAATTTTATTTTTTAAAACAATTTAGTAATTAATCTTTTTGACAACTAATTCTTAATACCATTAAAACAATTGCTTAGCTTATTAAATAATATATATATTTCACCAAATACTATAATAAGATTTTATAATAAAAATCCATAATTTTCTTCACTTTGCTTTTCTTAAAAGAAATCACTTAGAAATTTTGTGTTCAAATACTTAAAGTAAATTTAATCAAATGCAAATCCAGTTAGCATTTACTTAATTAATTTATTTATTGCTTAATAACATAAATTTATATTTTATATAATAAGCTTAAGTCTTTGAATAAACTTCTACAAAAAATCTGGTAGCATTTCATTTATTATTTGTACTTAACACATCTTTACAATAACACAATATTCAAAACCCATTCATCGGGCAACAATTCAATTCTCATTCGTCATTTTCAACATTTTTCAATCACATTTTAACATCCATACTTTCTTTCTGGCTTTTTAATTAAATTCATTAGTAGACTGAGTTGTCTTTAATTTCAAATTTTCATATTTTACAAATTCTTGCCTATTTCAATCAATAATTTATAATTTGATAATTTATTTTTATTTTTAAAATTTAATTACTCCATTAATTCTGCACAATTGACTTAATTATTTTTTTAATAATACTAATTTCATTAAAACTACTCAATAAATTTTCAATTGAAATTTACACTAAAATTGTTGCATTAACGTTAAATTATACCAATTTGCGATTATGAGTTCGGCATGAGAAATTAGTGTTTTTGTCTCTCCAAGGTATCGCCGTACCACCATAGGTCGTCGCAGTGTATGATGACTGAAAATCCATTTCTTTTTGGAATTGAATGATCCACCCATCTATAGACTCTAATTTTCATGTAGAATCCAAATCCATCATTAGTTTGTTGAATTAGTGGCTCGTTTCGTTGAAAACAGCCCTGACAGTCACTTTAATGCCGCCATTCATGGCGATTTCGCCATTGTAGCGCAGACGCCAATGCTGGGAGGTGGAAAATGATCGCAAAGAAGGTTGGAGTCCAATGGCACTCGCCTCATGGCCTAAAACTGCCGAAAATAACATAGATCGTCGGACTTCTCCATCGAGTCATATCATGGCTTCCAATCGCCTTTCTCTTCATATCAGGCTTCTGCTTCGCAACTCAAGACCACCGACGAGTTCCTCTCATTGAGCACTTTGCTGATGATGTGTCAGCTCGTCAAAATTTATCGCTAGAGGAGGATCGACGGTGATAGTGAAGGAAGGAGATAGAGGGAGATGGCGAGAGAGAGAAAGCATGATTCATTTTCTTTTTTTATTTCATTTCTTTTTTATTCTTTATTTTTTCTTTTTTTAACTCCTTTTTAATCCCCTTCATATTTTCTTTTAATTACTTTTGTATATATATATATATATAGTCATTTTAAATATAAGACCAATATATGTGTTGATTATTTATTTTTAGTTATCAAAATAAATACCACTAATATCTTATTACTCAATTTCTTTGACAAAAGCAAGAACTTAAATAGCAAGCTGCCAATAATTATTAATAAGCATCAATTAATATGAAATTTAAACATTCAATGGATGGAGTGTCATATCCATATTTTCTAAATATGTCATTAGCATGCATTAAATCATTTTAGAACCTAATTACAAATTATTATGATTTAATTATGATTTTGGTGAACAATGTCATAGGGTTAGTTTAGTAATTTCACATGTATAGAGATTTAATTTATTAATGATATGATTCATGTTTATATAGTTGATTTATGGTGCCATAAATTATTTTAGTAATTTTCATTATATAGAAAATTACTTTATGGCATGATATGTGTATTTATAAAGTTTTTATTATGTGTCGTTAGACTTAGTGTAGTGTCTAATTCTAACCTTAGGTTGAGAGAAACCCAAAACAAATCCTAGCCTTCTATCTATAAGACTTTTGACCAAGTCAATCTTGTCTCTACA
>CANUEP010132970.1:0-11572 GCA_947857235.1 Jatropha podagrica | reverse complement strand
ACTGAATAATTGGGTACTAATTTTATTTTTAGAATTTATTTAGTTAAATTTTTTATTAATTAGTTTGTTAATTTTAGAATATTTGGTTGAATGATTTTATTATTTGATGAGTTAATTATTTTGGTTGGTAGATTAATTGTGGATTATACTGTTTGGGTGAAATTTTAATATTTATGGTTAATTGTTAAAATTTTGATTATTTGATATTGTTAGGTAATTGATTAGTTAATTTTTAGTATTTTTGTTTGAATTTTAGTATTTTGAAAGGGTAATTAGTTAAATAGAATATTTGTGAAAATTGATTAGTATTTAGTTGATTTTGTGGCATATTGATAGAATTATGATAGTTAATTGATTATTTAGTTATAGGTTGAGATTTATTAATTTTAATTAGAATTATGTTAATTAAGGAGGTTAAATTGATTTTAGGATATTAATTATTAATTTTGGTATTTTGATTGATTAGTTTTATTAATTAGGTGATTGGTGAATTATTTATTGATTTTATATTATTGGTGGATTTAATCATTTTTTGGGATAATATTGATAGTTAATTAGTTAAATTGAGTAGTTATAATGGTTAATTATTTATAGGAGGTTGATTTATTATTTTGGTTGATTTTATTATATTTAGAAGGTATATTATTAGAATTTTGGTGAATTATTGATTATTGGGTATTTTTGATTAATTAATTAATCATGAAATTGATGATTAATTGGAGAAATTGGATAAAATAAATTAATTGATGATTTGGATAATTAAAGAGTAATTATAGGATTTTAATTGATTTTGAGGGTTAGTAAATTAATTAGTTAGTGTTAAGATTTCAAAATTATGAAAATTATTTTATTAAGGATTAATGGGTATATGTGAAGGAATTTTAATAAATGGAGTATATTAGAGAGTAGAATTAATTAATTGGTTGATTAAATAAATTATTATCGAAAGGTGAAATTTTATTGTTAGGATTAAATATATTATATTAGAATATTGTTAATGGTGATAAATTGAGAGTTTGGTTAATTAAGAATTTTGATAAATTATGTGTTAAATTATTAGAGGACTTTAAATAATTGGGGATTAAATATTGGATAGTAATAAATAAATTATTACAAAGATTAAATGATTATTATTAAAGGTTTTATATAATTAAATTATTTGGATGATAATTAGAGTATTTGGTAAAATTGCTAATGAATTATTATTATTGTTGGTGTTAAATTATAAGTTGGAGTATAAATATATTTTGTGGTAAAATAAATGGAATTAATACCTAGACTAGATACAAAATAAGTGAATAAATTAATTGTTGGTAAATTATAAGGTTATAGTGAATTAATAGAAATTTAGTCAGAAAAATAAAATAAACAGATATGTTTATTAAATTAATATTCTTAATTAAGGGAGTCAGTATCTAATTATATTTTTTTTATTATACGTGTTTCTTAGATCGATCAAGTTCCTCTACTGCTCCTCCAAATCAGAACTCAGGATAGACCTGAATATTATTCTGCGGTCACTGTGAGTAATAATAAATGGTGCACACCATCCTGCATACATGCATTTCACATGCATACCATATATTTTTTATATTATTTAAATAATCATGAATAATTTCTTATTACTATTGCTATATTAATATCATTTATTTTCCAAATATATTATCCCAGTTCTATAATCTTAATCTTTAATATATAATATTTCAGTTCTATAAATTTATACAATTTTCGCATTGCATTACATTCATATGTTGCATTTATTGTATTGAATATAATGTGAATAATTGCAATGTGAAATAATGTGCTTTTGTATCTAGGTGGAAATTGGGACGACGTGCATCACTATGGGTCAGTGGGCCAGATATGGGGGATCGACTCCCTGTTATATATATATATATTATTATGAAATTGGCCGGGGGCCAATAGGTGGATTTGTGACTTCACTGACTAATTTTCACATGTTGTGAATATTTGAATATGATTTGTTTGAAGATGCTGATGTATGACACGTGCTTGTGATATATATCCATTTATTATACTGTGAAAGCATACTGCTTAAATGTGTGGATTTATATTATTTATTATTATTCACTGAGTTTAGTGAAACTCACCCCCCTTCCATAAACATTTTTTAGGAAATAAAAGTACTGTTGGTTCGTAAGACTCTGCTTCCTTCTCTGCAGAGATTCGAACATGTTAGTATAAATTATCTGTTAATATTGTGGTTTTCCGCATATTTTATTTAACTCCGCAATTAAGATGTTTAATTAATATTTAGTTATGTAAAAGGAAATATTCATGTAACTATAAATAAATTATGGAGCATTTCCTTTCGATTATTTGGAGACTATGTGATAGGAATAATTTGATCATATTATGACAAATAAATATTTATATGAAAACATATTTTTATTAAACAGATATAGACCCAAGCTGTAAACAGACCTTAATACTAAGGCTGGGTAAAAAATGTTAACTCTGATTATTGTATGAATAATGTCATAATATGGGCTTACTATTCCGTTAGTCAAATGATAATATGAATAGATTTTAACAGTTTAGGCTTACTACGGACCTCGAAGGCCTTAAACTTACCTTGGTTTTAGTGCCGGTCCGGCCCACGATTTTGAGTCATGACAAAATTAAAGTTACAATTAACACATATTTTGATACTCATGTATAATGTATTTTAATACTGATACATTATTATAAAAAGTGTCTAAACATCTACGTATTTAGTATTTGTCAATTAATTTTTTATTTTACAATTTATTTTAAACATAATTCTAGAAATAAAACTGCTAACCACTTTCACTAGTCACTACTATTATTATATGTTGTGTTTTATAATTTATTTAAAATATGATTCTAAAAGTAAAAATTGCAATTATTATGTGTATTTTTTTATATAGTTTTTAATAATTAGAACAATCATTTGAATTATTACATTATTTTGAGATATTTATTCAAGTTTGAAAACAATATTTATTTATAACAATTTTCATATTGAAATATATTTTTTTAATATAATAGATATATTGATATCATTTTTAAAAATAAAATTGATTTTTATTTTAATATTTTGAAATTCCAAAATTTTTTTATATGTTCTCCTAGTAATATTTTTAAACCAGAATTATATATTTTAAAAAATTTCTAATATGATCCGATCAATATATGTAGAAAAATAAAAGAAAAAAATTATTATGCATCTTTTACGAAAGGTAGGAAGATCAATCATGTTACGACTGATTAATGGATATAAATATATTAACTTTATTTTGTAATAAAATATATATATATTAAAAAATCATTATCTATAATTATGAACTAATTATTATTAAGTTTTTTTATAAAAAAAATCTCATTATTTATATTTATCTATAGAGTACAGATAGAAAAATAAATAGATGTAGATATTAATCCAATCTCTTATATTTCTTATCCCAGTTTATTAACTGAATTTTAGTGAAACTCTTTTCAGATATGCACAGCTACTAATATTGAATACACACATGGATCGCTATAATTCTACCAAATAAAAATTGCTTCCTTTTTTTTTTTAAAAAAAAAAGTGATTCTACATTTATTATGTTAAAAAATAAGTTATAAATATAACTTCTAATGACTTGTACATGAATAATTAATTTCCTGTAAATCCTAAATAAATATAAATAAATAAATTTACAACAGTGAAAAATAAAAAATTATCAAAATAATTAACAAAGATAATATTAAAAAATTAAGATGATAAATTATTACTTTGTGTCTTGTCATTGACACAGGGAGTGTAATAAGGTAGTCCATGCCAGTGATGGATCCAAAATGTTTTTGTAAGGGAAAAAATATTTTTATCATTTTATTGAACAAAATTATCTATAAAAGAGTTCATCATGGCATGAAAGGGTTAACAACTCACTGTGTCCATTTTTAACATATCTTTTCACCGAGTTTCCTTTATCCATTAACATATCTTTTTACTGAGTTTCTTATGTCCAATTTTCATAAGTTTACATTGAAAATTTTATAACACCTAGTTATTATTAATTTCAATAAAGGAATCTTAGGGTTAACAACTCCCTTTATAAGACAATATATTAACATATTAGAATAAATATTTATTCATTTTTCAAATGACATATATTGTAATTCCAAACAAAATAAAAAAAGAGTTATAAATTGTAATAATGATTATCGGTATTTATGTTATATAACTATGAGTATTTACTTATAAATATTAGTAAAAATAATTATAATTAATAAGTACTGAAATTATTTGACAACTATTGAAATTCATGTGTTAAATAATAATAGTAATAATAAATTTAAGATAATTATTAATAATTATTTATGATTATATATTAAAAAAGAAGAAAAAGAAGAGAAAAGAAACATGTTGACGATGATAGAGAAATACAAAGTTAGAGCTCAACTCTCAAGGAAATCTTTGATATTCAACATTTGTTGGCTATGATTTCCCATTATCAAATTTTGCCTCAAAAGTCTAAAACCTCACATGCCAACCCATAATGTTTGATATGATTTGGGTTAGCAAGTAGCATTCCCTTGGCTACTTAAACACCTCACTCCATGGCAGCTTTGCATATCATCTCCTTACTGTCGAAGCATTACACCTCCTTATTATCTAAGCTTTACACTTTCCTGAATTAGAATCTCTCTTTGTTTCTCCAATGGATTCTTCCTTTCCTTATATTGAATCTTTCACTTCTGGGAGAAGTGCTAGTTCTGATATCCCTGATTCTTATTTTATTAATGAAAAGGCAAGGGACAAGTATGACTTGATATTGAAGCAATCTATCCTTATTCCTGAGATTATTTAGAATGAGTCTATATGTAAGGAGTGAATTACTTGATGCTTTTGACTTTTAAAACTGTCGTGGTCTCTTGACTAAGAATGTTTGAGTATATCTTCATCTAGTAAGATTTTTTTATGCTAATTTTGAATATGATTCTAATACTAACACCTTGACATCTAATATTAAAGGTTAGATCATCAAGATAGATGAGGTCATCTTCTTGAAATTTCTAATGAGGGATGGATAATCCAATCCTTGACGGAACAGTCAAAACAACCTTTGTCCCCTCTGAGACAAACTCAAATAGCTTTAAATGATAATTCTTTATAAACAATTTTTATTCTTAAAATAAGAACAAAGCCCTTTCTTTCCAGCTTTATTCATCATTTTTGTATCCATAATATCTTTCAAAGAGAACTTATGAGCTATCATCTTAGGAAATCTGATAGGTTCTTTATTTTCATGCTTTTGGCAAAACAGAAGGTAAATCTTCTTGCTCAATTGTCTTTTATATGAATAAAATCAAAGAAAAATGTATTTACCTTTTGAAGGATTTCTCACTCCAATCTTCTATCTGCATAATGTTGATCTTCAAGGAGAAATGTATATCACTAGTAAGCTATACATCAAATCTTATTTGGAAAAGTGTTTAATTGCTTGTCTAAATTATCAGCCTATGATAATTTTGGATAACATAGAAGGAGCTTTAACCTCGAATATGAGGGATAAGAATATGGAGGATATACAGCCTGAAGAACAAGCAGCAAATCCTACAAGAACAAGCACCAAATTCTATTGTAGGAATGAAAGACAAACAACTAGAAACTTATGATATACCTTCTACTTTCTATAATATGGAGGATCTGTTTAACTTAGTATTAGATTTAAGATCTGATTATGATATATTTAAGTTAGAGATCTCAAGTCAGTTGCAAAACTTACAACAACAATAATTTGAGACAACTCAAACATTATCTTTCATACTTATTGTACAGAGTTTATTGCTTTAAGCTGCAATTGTTTGAAATGAATATGTATTTGATTTGAAATGTGAATAAATATTTGTTTTGATATGTTATTGTATTTTCTTAAGAAGATTGTCAGTCCCAACATTCATATATAAATCTAGTGAATGATATGCTAGAAATGAGTTTAAGAAGTTATTAAGAGAATATTTTGTATGTTTGAATTAGAGGACATAAGATCTTATATGATTAAAGTATGATTTTAGTATAGGAACTTTGGATGGAAATTATTTGTATTTTGATTGTGTAGTTATTATGATTGTAAGAAAAAAATGCCCTTTTGATGAATCTTGTAAAAAGAGGAAAATCATCATAAAGTCATGGCTCAAACTCAAGTTGCTTGACCTAAAGCATAGCGCCAACATCACTAGGCTAGATAGATTTACAAGTTTGTATAGTGCATTATTTTTTTAAAAAAGTCAGGAGGGTGGTCCCCCTAGCTCCGTCATTAGCCTATGTTATGACTCAGGAAGCTCTTCTTAGTGAAGTTGATGAGCTTGGTCTTTATAGAGGAGGTTACGTCTTCTGTCAACTTTCTTGTATTGGGAGATTTAGCATCCTGATGTTCTTAAAAAAAAAGAAAAGACAGTAGAGCGTGTTTGGTTAATGGTTCATGCATCTAATAGCTTATTCGCACTTAGTAGCTAAGTTTTATGGTAAGTTTTTTAATCAATAACTAATAACTGATAGAAGTTTCAAATTATACTAGCGTTAGAATCTGTGCGATGTGCAAAACAATATTAAAAGATGGAATAATTTTTTATAACTTCAACACAAACACAACACGAAAATTAGACGGTTGACGCTAACACAATATGTTTAACCCGATTGATATCATAAACAGGTTAAGTGGGTTGTATTGATTCATATACAATTCGTGTAACCCGCGTAATATGATAAATAGGTTAAGTGGATGTATTGACTTATATACGACCCACTTAATTTGTTTATAGTATTTATAACTTTCAATCTATTTAACTCCAATTATATTTAAAAATAAAATTTGACACGTAAAATGCATAAATTCTTTAAGATTCATAATTACAATAATAATATTCAAATAGGTTTTAGTTGGAATATTTAAATCTAACACTAAAATTTCCTTTTACTCTTAAATAAACGGGTCACTCACCTAACTCGCATGTCAACCTTTGACACAATACGTTTATATTTATGTCATAAATGAGTAACTCATTTATGACACGAACTCGTTTAACCTTTCGCGTGTTAGACGAATCGTGTTCGTGTGTCATGATTCCTTTTGATACCCATTATATGACCTATGTAAAAAAATGCACACACACAATTAATGTATTTTTTAATAGTGATAATAATTTTGGAAATTTAACTAATTATACTGAAATAAAAAATTAAAATTTTTTTTATGTTTATGATTTATCATAAATGATTATTTATTTATTTGAAATATTAATATAATATACTTATTTAGTGTAGTGTGTCCTAAGCGAATTAATATCTTATTTTTTAAAAAATTATTGTATCGCGTGCGTTTTGTATTACATGATGAAGTATTTTTTTAATTTATTTTTATATCTTTTTTTATTAATTATAATCAGAAAAAAATAAGAAAGGACTAAATTTTTTTTCAGAAAAACCTTTGTTACTTGTTTTTTTGGATATAAAAGAAAAATAAAATTAATTTTTCTCTAAAAATTTATTTTTATAGTTTTTTATTTTCCTTCTAATTTGAACAGAAAATTATCGAATTCTTTTCCCTTGTATTCCTTTCTTATTTTCATATAAAATAGTTTTTGCTTATTAATATTAATTTAGTTTTTTCCTTCCTATGTGATATTATCTGAAAATATAATTATTTTTTTCCTTATAATCCACAGGATGCACAGGGTAATACTAATGTTAGAATCAGTGCGATGCGCGGAGTAGTATTAAATGATGAAATAATCATTTATAAAAATATTGAAAATAATAAAATTGTATTATAAAAAATATGGTTACAGGATTTCTCATATTCTAGGACTTTATGAATGAAAAAAAAAAAAAAAAATCTGTTGTTAAAGTCATTATATTTATGATGTGGTTTACTTAATTAGTGGTATATAAAAAAATACATCATACATACCTTCACTGCATATATCATCATGCTTAACATTATTGTCTAAAAAAATTAAGAATTGACACAATATAAATAAATCAATTTTAATTGAGACAATATCAGTGATATAATAAGCTTCACAATTTTAATTTTAATTATTAATTATGAAAAACATAGTGGTGTATATATAGCAGACAGTTTCCCTAGTGTTGCCACGTAGGATTCCAAATTAATGATATGTATAATATCTTAACTGTTCATCTTTATATTTATTTGAAAATAACTAAATTCATGATTATTTTTTAATTAAATTAAACTGTCTTAAATGTAATTAATTTATATAAAATTATAGAATTAATGATATTAAGTAACAATTTCTATAAATTTTAATGATATAAATAACTTGCATAATTTATAAATTTTAATGATGCAATTATTATTTTATATTAAAAAATTAAAAAAATACTTTTTATAAAATTAAATTATATTAAATATAATTTATTAATTATAGTGTTAAAGAATTAATAACATAATAAATTGATGATTTGTATGACTTTTAATTATTAAAATAATTATTTATTTATGAATTTTTAGAAATTAATTATTTTTATATTAATTCCAAAATAAATCAAATTAATGAATTTTATAACCTTTCATTTTACTTTTTTTTTATCTCTATAAATTTCGATATTTTTAATTCATACTCATGAACATATGTCTATCTACCAATTTTGGTTGTAATAATTAAAAATCATGCTATATTGTTTTTACTATTGATACATGTTCGTAATATTTTTTAATAGTATAATGAAAGAAATTTCATTCAGGAATCGATAAACTATATATATATATTTTTTGAATTTTGCTTTACTTTTACCCCTTTTTTTCTGACAGTGCATAGCACGGTGATATTGGTAGTTCATTATATTTAAGAGTGAGCATTTGTCAAAAGCCAATTTTAAGTGATATTTTCAACTGAAATAAAATAAATGAACTTTTTTCTTAATTGAACTAATTTTTTAAGTGAACTTGACTAATCATTTTTACCTTAATTAATTTTTATCGTTAACCATATCGATATTAAAGAAAGTGAAAATCTATTTAACCGAATAAATTTAACTAAAATTTGTCACTAATTGATGCTAACCGGAAAAGAAATCAACTGAAATTACTAATAACTACTTAATTAAAATAAAAACTAAGATAGAAAGATTAGATTGAGTCCTACATAGGTGAAAGGTTCAAGGTAGTTAAGTAATATTGAAATAAGAAATTAAATATTTTTTATTTTACATTTATCATTTACTATAAATGATTATTTATTTATTTAAAATATTAATGTATTATTTATTTAGTGTGAAGTGTCTTGAGCATACAGATGTCCTACTTTTTAAAAATTGTCATATCCTGTTTACATGCAACATAGTTTTTGGTACATGAAACTGTCACGACCCGTTTTCATGGGCTGGACTGGCATTAGGGCATGGGAAAACTTAAGGCCACCAATGTCCATAATAAATCTAATATCTGATTTTAACACCATAATTATGTGAAAATATTATACAAGTTGACTCATTATATTTTTAATGATTCAAACTATTACAAGACTTTATTTTATTCAAATCAAACGTTCCTATAAAATTTTACATATACTTAATATTATTATTATAATCATAAAATCTCATCATAATGGCGAATTTTCTACTACTGTACAATTATAAAAAATCCTAAATGATTCTATCTTACACATTTAAACATCCTTTTAAATAACTTTGAAAGGAAGAAAAACTAAAGCTCCAAATTTTACAAATGATTCACAATCTCCTGAAACAAAATAAAAGATAAAGAGGGATAGGGGTGAGTATAAAACTCATTGAACAATAACATATAATGCTAAACCCACACATTCACATAAATGATACTTAAGGCATTCTAAATGAACATTCTCCATTCACACAATGTCAATCATATCATCCACAAACTGAAACAAAATAAAAGATAAAGAGGGATAGGGGTGAGTATAAAACTCATTGAACAATAACATATAATACTAAACCCACACATTCATATAAATGATACTTAAGGCATTCTAAATGAACATTCTCCATTCACACAACGTTAATCATATAATCCACAAACAACTGCAACCATATGCAAATCAAGTGATTGTTAGTCAGTGAAATCACCTTAACAGGACCATGCTTTTCTCAAGCATGCTTTAATATCCATCATATCATATCATATAATCTCATGGTCCTGTGACTTGTGCATCCAGGGAGTCCACCCCATTCGGGCAAAACCATAATCAGATAAAAATATTTTTCGCAAAATAATTTTCTTTGTAAAAATATTTTTCCATAACACATGTCATCATCCAGAGTGCACAAGGGGGGCGCCACTCCCACCTCTTACGGCCTACTGATGGCATTCTCACCATGCCTGTGATGATTCACATCATTCCAACTCCCACACAACAATCACATATTATCATGCAAAAATCAATTATTTACAGCATTTATCATTGCACAAACATTCATCCACATACTATGTATGCAAGACTTTAGAAATAATAGGCATAAGGCATAAAATACATTATGTAGTAATGAATTTGGTAAAACATTATATATTATTACTCACCTGGAAGCAAGAATGTATTTTCACAGATCAACAAAGCTTCCACGACAAATTCTTAGAAATCTTCAACCTATAAACAATTTATATAATATTTTTCAGTTTTATGTTTTCATTCCTTATTGATATTTAAATTCTTTAATATTCTTATTCATTATTGTGTTTTCACTCTTGATTTTTTTCTTAGATGTCATGAAAGTATATTCTTACTAGATTGCTTAACTAAATTTTTCCATAAATTTATTTATCGTTTTGTTGCCTATATTTCTTTAACACTTTAAATTTATTATTTACTTTAATAGTTACATGAAACCATTAATTTATTTAAGTCTATCTATTAAACTCAGTTTATCAATTAATCTTTTAAATTCCTACTAAAGCAAGTATTTATTTCATTTATTAAAGTCAAATGTATATCACTATACATATATATAACTACATATTTATTTGAATCCTTTGGCTATCTTGATTTTATTTAAGAAATTATATTTTATTTCTCAATAAGTTTTGTAACTTCTTTTCGTAATTACCATCTAAAGCAATTGTCCAGTTGATTTATTAAAACTAAGTTTACATATAATTATTTGAATCTCCGTTTATTTTATCAACTTATATAATAAGGTTTTATAGTAAATTTCTTAAATCCTCTTAATTTACTTATGTTCAATTGCTCTGTTGCATCTTATCAATTTCACAAATGATTTATTCTTTTATCAATTTATTTCCTTATATAATAATACAATTTATTATTAAATAATTTGATTCCTTCTTTTTTCTATTATAATTTTAATAATATTTTATTTGTACTTTAATCTGCTTAAGATTCACATTTCACAAAAATAACACAGTCCATCCATCGGGCAATTCCAGAATATTTTCTCAATCTCCATACTCAATGTTCTCAATTAAAATTCTAGTATTAAATTCAATTCATATTTATTCATTAACTGTCTCTATTTTGAATTTCCACAATTAACCAATTATTGTCATTTTTAATTAATAATATCTACAATTTGATTAACTTC
>CANUEP010132937.1:0-62402 GCA_947857235.1 Jatropha podagrica | reverse complement strand
CTCTCTACGCAAGAGCATTGATGAAGCTATCGTCCAACTCTGGATTTTGACCAAGAAAAACATCCAATATTTGTCATTTCATCCGTTTCCTTATACATGAGAACTCTAATGGAGCAATGTTTAGATCAATTTTTTTTTTTTTTAAATATCAAGAATTAGATCAGTTAAAAAAGTTATAACTAAAAGGAATTACTGGATAGGTTAATACAGTTGATTTAGCAGGTGACAGATGGTTTGTAAAATACCTTTTTTTTTTTATGAATTAATGATATGAAAAGAAGAGTCGATTATTTTACTACACAGTAAATAACTTGCAATTGTAGATAAATAAATTTCAGATTAACACTTGAACAGGCTAAATGAAAACGGTAAATAATTTATTATTACAAAATAAATACGGAAGATGAGCTAAACAGCATTAGTTACCAAGACAAATTCAGAGAATAAGATAACTCCTTAATTGATAAATTGTATAAAATGGTAAATGAAATTTTAATATTTTATGACTTGTCTCAGTTAGTGACAGAAGTTTGGTGAGTCGAAGTCATTACTGTGTGGGCCATCAATTTTTCTCAATTGGAAGGTTAAATTCAACGTGATTCTTCTTCTTACGTTCCCTACAATTTTCAGTTTACTAGCAAATGAGATTTGTAAGAGGGGGAAAAATAAGAACAGAAAAGACTTTGCTTTCTAGTTTTGGCTTTTTCAGATCAACATATCTGGAACTCTAAAAGATAATAGTTATGGCAGATGTACTTGTTTCTTCTCTTGTTAGCACAATCTTGACGAACTTGAATGATCTTTTGGTTGGCGAGTCAGCTATTCTTGGTGGCTTGAAGAGCGAGGTTGAGAATCTTGAAAGCACATTAACCACTATCCAAGCTGTGCTCCGTGATGCAGAGGAGAAGCAATGGAAGAGTGAAGCTGTCCAGAATTGGCTTTGGAACCTCAAGGATGCAGCTTACGATGCAGATGATGTTCTTGATGAATTTGCAAAAGAAGCTCTAAGGAGGAAACTGAAACAGCATCTCAAGAACCGAGTAAGATCTTTCTTTTTTCTTGAAAATCCACTTCTTTTTCATTCAAAAATGGCACATAATTTGAAGAATATTAAGGGAAAGTTAGATGTCATTGCTAGTGAGAAACATAAATTTCACTTAACAGAGAGACTGCAAGAAATAGAAGATATGAGTGATTTTGATTGGAGACAAACTAGCTCATTAGTGAATGAATCAGAAATTTGTGGAAGAGAGAAGGAGAAAGAGGAGTTTATCAATTTGGTGTTGTCCAATTCGGATGAGTTTTCTGTTTACGTAGTACGTGGCATGGGAGGAGTTGGAAGGACTACACTTGCTCAGTTTGATATGAGACTTTGGGTTTGTGTGTCTGATGATTTTGATATGAAAGAGGTTGACAAAAGCCATCATAGAGTCCATTGAAGGTAGCCCCTGTAAAAATCAAGAGTTAGATCCCTTACAACGACACCTTCAAGAAAAGTTAAGTGGGAGGAAATATTTGCTTGTGTTGGATGGTGTGGAATGAGTATCATGGTAAGTGGAAAAAACTGACCGATGCATTAAGGTGTGGAACACAGGGGAGTGCTGTAATAGTAACTACCCGTATGGAAAAAGTTGCTCTTATGATGGCCACGACTCCCGTTCAGGTTCAACACATGAATAGATTGTCTGATGATGATTCTTGGTTGTTGTTTGAGCGGCACGCCTTTGGAATGAGAGATAATAAGGAAGATTATACGCACTTGGAGGCCATCGGGAAAGACATAGTCAAGAAATGTGGAGGGTTACCTTTAGTTGTGAAGGCATTGGGAAGCATGATGTCATTTAAAAGAAAAGAAAGCAAGTGGTTAGCTATCAAGGAAAGCAATATTTGGGATATGCCAGACGAAGGAAAAAACAGTTTTGCCTGCTTTGAAGTTGAGCTATGATCATTTACTGCCACATTTGAGGCAGTGTTTGTCCCTTTGCTCAGTATTTCCCAAAGATTATGCAATGAAGAAGGATCAATTGGTTAGGTTGTGGATTGCAAATGGCTTTGTTTCTTGTAAAGGACGTATGGATTTGCATGACATGGGCAATGAGATTTTTAATGAACTAGTTTTGAGGTCATTTTTTGAGGACATCAAGGAGGATGATGATGGAGATATAACATGTAAATTGCATGATCTGGTTCATGACCTTGCACGATCAGTTATGAAATACGAGTGTTGTTTTATTGAACCTTAAAAACATTTGAAGTTCCCAAAGTGATTCGTCACTTGGCTTTTGATATTGGTAGCCATCTGCCACCTAGGAACAAGGACCTCCTCAAAATTCGATCATTGCTTTCATCCGTGTCTCCTTCTGATGAGTTTCTTACTTCCTTGATTAAACAGAAGCATCTAAGAGCCTTGCGACTGCAAATACCCTACTTTAAAATATGTATTTCAGTTGATAAATTGAAACATTTAAGATATTTAGATTTTACTTACAGTAGTATTATAGCTTTACCTGAGTCCATAACCTCCCTCCAAAAGCTTCAGACATTAGATCTCCGTTACTGTCATAATCTCTCTAAACTGCCAAATGGTTTGAAGCACATGAAAGATCTCATATATCTTGACATCTCTTGTTGTGGTAAGCTTACCTGTATCCCCGCTGGAATAGGACAATTGACTCGTCTGCGAAAGCTTAGCATGTTCATTGTGGGCAAGGATGCTGGTAAGCAGATTGGCGAACTGAGACGCTTGAACCTTGATGGCAACTTAAGCATCAAAGATCTTGATAATGTGAAGGATTTAAAAGATGCTAAAAGTGCCGACTTGATTTTGAAGAAAAATCTCGAATCCCTAGAGTTCTTTTGGAAAGAAGGCAATGGCAACAACTACTCAATAGAAAAAATTGAAGATACTTTATGTCACATTCAAATGTAAAGAAATTGATGATAAAGCGATATGAAGGTTCAAGGTTTCCAAATTGGATGATGGAGTTGCAATTACCAAATCTAGTGGAAATCTCGTTATCGTGTTGTGGTAGATGTGAACATCTCCCACCTCTTGGGAAATTACAGTTTCTTAAGATTCTCCATTTGTACCAGATGAATGCTGTGAAGCACATTGATAGTGAGGTATATAGAGATGATGAAAGCGCATTCCCATCTTTGGAGAGCTTGAGTCTTAGTTGTATGGATAAATTAGAGGAATGGGCAACGGCTGCTGGAAGAAATATTTTTCCTCGCCTTGGAAAATTATATGTGCGCTACTGCAAGAAGTTATTTGACTTGCTGGCCATACCATCCGTCAGAAAGTTAAAAATTGAGGGAGGAAGTGAACTGTTACTTAGTTCAGTTCAGAATTTTCCTTCTATTACTTGGCTTAAGATAAGTGGCTTTCATAATTTGAGAGATTTTCCTGCTGGATTGCTACATAATCATAAAGTCCTTGAGCACTTAGAGATAGTTTCTATGAAGAGTCTGAAGTCGCTAGCAAATGAGTTAGAGAACCTATCTGCTCTTAAAGTCTTGCTTCTTCAGCAATGTTTTGAACTAAAAAGCTTGCCAGAAGGTCTCTTAAAGCTTAATTCTCTGGAGACAATACGTATAAATGAATGTGGCCTTGTATCTTTCCCAGTCAATGGATTTTGTGGTGTGGCTTCACTTCGGTCATTACGTATCCAATGGTGCAACAAATTTACGTCTTGAAATGAGGGAGTGCGATATTTGACTGCACTTGAGGATTTGAATCTATGGGAATGTTCAGAGCTGAATTCATTGCCTAAGAGTATCAGCCATCTCACTGCTCTCCAAAGACTGAGAATTGGTCAGTGTGAGAGATTGTCTTCTTTGCCAAACGAGACAGGATGTCTAACCTCACTTCAAGGCTTGGAGATCGACAGGTGCCCTAATTTGACTTGTTTGCCGCAAGGGTTGCAAAATCTCAAGAGGCTGATAGCGTTGATTATTACAGAATGTCCACATCTTGAGAGAAGGTGCCAGAAAGAAAGAGGAGAAAACTGGCTGAAGATAGCTCACATACCTAACATTCGCATCGGTAATCACGTTATACAGAAGAGTTGTTTTTGAGTGTGTAGAGTAATTGTAATTGCATACAATTGTTCGCTATAAAGCAGCGATAACATGAATTGAATTCCGTTCTGGAAAAACCAAAAAACAAATAATAATTGAATCTTTAAGTTTGTGATGTATTCTGATTTGCAGGTTCTTGATTTCCATTATGACAGGAAAACAGAAGCAATTGCTTATAGCAATCAGAAGTCAGAACCTTTAGCTATATTTCATTTCTGTTTTATATTTATTCATGTTTACATATTATTTTTATTCAATTAGCCCATTTATAGAGGGGAGCATTTGATCCGCTACCAAATAAATTGAATTTTTTTTAAAATGAAAAACAAATCAAATAAAATAGTGTGTATAAATCAAAATTAAATTAAATTCATTATTTTTAGATAATTTTAGGCATATTTTTTGAATGGGCTCCCGAGAAACAATTTCCGATAATTTTTAATTAATTAACTCGTATCATTATATATTGAGTTATAATAATTTATTTTGTTGTTTCATCTTTAATTGAAGTAAAAGAAACCATCTATAATTTTTTTTTTTTTTTAAAACATAAAATTCATAATTTTTGGTTTGTGCCTTACGACTTGAAAATCTAGTTTTTAGTGAAATATTCAGAAAATAATAATGATTAAATTTTTATTGATTCTGAACAATTAAAATTCAATAGTTTAATCCTAATTTCAATTTTAATTTGTCAAACATCAATAAAATGATATGGTATGCCAACAACTTCATATACAACCTATCAACGTTCCGTTTCCAATTAAAATCAAGAAATTGAAACGGTTTAAACTAAATTGGACACGGGTTTAATTATAGTTAAACATAACCACAGTTTTTCCGATTTCAATTTTGAAACTATGAATTTCAATTATAAAAAGGGTGAAATTAAAATTAACCTCTTTAAGTGGTTTATAAGATGATTTTAGAACCATCAATTTCGATTCTATTTCAGTATGAAATTAAAATTAAACTATTTAATTTTTTTTTTAAATTTTATATCTTGAATAAATAATGATACTATTAAATGAAACTAAATCAATTCAATAGAAGTCCTAAAATTTATTTTAAAAAATAAAAATTAAATTGGAGCTTCTTTAAAATTATTTTTTTCACCATTTAAATTGGAACAAACGGCCGCTAGTTTTAGATCAAAACTATTCGGCTTTAATTTCAAAAAGTGAGGAGCTGAATTGAACCTCAACATGATTTCTGTTAGAGTTTGAAACGGAAAACCATTGATCATAATTTAATGTCATTTTTAGTTGTTTTGATTTTAATACAATTCAAGTTTGAAACCAAACCATATTCATGTCTTGATTTATTTCCATCAATCTAACCGATTTTGAGAAGAAAAAAAGGAAAGATTCATAGTTTTGGTTTGAAAAACCAGTGGGAATCTGATGGAACTGATGCCGAACCAAATGGACTGGTTTTTCAAGTTGGAAAACCAGAACCATCAGTTCTGGTTTTGAATCCGGTTTGGTTTTCCCAATTGGCTAGGTCTATGTATACAAATGAATTCCAATAACTATTAACCAAATATAAAGACCAAACCAAAAGAGTAAAGACTTGGCCCTCTGCAAGTCTCAGCAAGGCATTACCAGTTTTTCCAAGTCGTATAATACACATAGTCAAACCGTTTTACCAAACTTCCTATATATGCAATTCACGTTTAATGCCAATTTATGCACTAAATAACGCCATCAATCACGCTATAACCCTCTAAAGGTGTCAACAACCTAATTTGTTGCTACCCTGATTTACTAAACTAAAGTACACCAGCTTCAAAGATGATCATATTTGAAAATACTCCAAACACATTGTAATGATTAACGGATAACTTTCCATTTTCTTTTCTTGCGTACCAAACACATTTTTAAAAGAAAATAAGATTTTTTTTTCTTGATTTAATGAAAAATTAAATGATTTTGATCCATTACGAAATAATGCAATTACGAACTTTGAAACGATATTAATTTTATATTTAAATATAATTACAGTGAATTGCTTGACTATGAAACAATATATGATTATAAAGAACATACAGCATCCCAAATACTTAATTGAAAGTTCAAAACTAAAATTTTGCGGTTAGTTAAAGCAAGTGTGATGGATTTATACTCATGTATTTATACTTGGGTTTCAACTACATTGCTCAAATACTCAAGAAATACTATAATTACTGTAAGCTAAATGGAATACATATCAAGTACTTAAATTTAATTATTTGAGACAGATTGATAGCCACTTTAAAGTTAAAAGTGCTTGTGCTTGTGCACTTTGCATTGACTTGTCTTTAAGTCTCAATCAATGCCAATAACTATAGTAGCAGCCAGCTTTTACATTCTTTTACAAGTTCATATGTATACAAGTCCTAGAAAAGTGAAACCATTACAGACTTTCTCTGCTTTTCTCTGAATTTTTCACTTTGAAAAAAATGTTTCCGTTGTTAGCTTTCTTCATATTCCACTATGTCGTGCCTGCAACTTCTCTAAATGAAGAAGGTCTTGCTCTTCTTTCCTTCAAACAATCAATACAAAACTCCACAGCTAATTCTCCTCTAAATAACTGGAACTCGTCAGACATTAATCCGTGTCTATGGTCTGGTGTTCAATGCAGCAATGAAAAGGTCACTTCTATCAGTATTCCAAATAGTATGCTTTCTGGGTTTCTGTTTCTCGATACAGGAAAGTTTACTTCGCTTCGCCATGTTAATCTCAGGAACAACTTCTTCTATGGAAGTTTGCCAGTTTCACTCTTTGCTGCAACAGGTTTAACAAACTTAGTGTTATCAGGAAATTCATTTTCTGGGTTGGTTCCAAGTGAGATAGGTAACCTTAAAAACCTAAAAATTCTTGATCTTTCGCAGAATTCTTTTAATGGTTCAATACCTTCATCTCTTCGACAATGCACCAAACTAAAGCAGCTTTTCCTTAGTCAAAACAAATTTACTGGTTCTTTACCAGATGGGTTCGGATCAAATTTGGTAATGCTTCAGAAATTGAATCTTTCATTTAATAACTTAACTGGTATGCTTCCAATTGACTTAGGAAATTTGTCAAGCTTGCAAGGAGTGCTTGACCTATCTCACAATTTTTTCAATGGTTCTATTCCCACAAGCTTAGGAAATCTTCCTGAATTTGTTTATATCAATCTTTCTTACAATAATCTAAGCGGTCCTATACCACAGAATGATATTCTAATAAATGCAGGACCAACAGCTTTTATTGGAAACACTCTCCTTTGTGGACTTCCATTGAAAACTCCTTGCCCTCCAAATCCAAAACCCTTGCCTTATGAACCAGCTCATTATCCTCCGAAAAATAAATCCAGCCGAAGCCGCTGTGTCGTGATCACCGTTGTTGCCGGCACAGTATTGGGAGTTGGCCTTGTCAGTGTAATGTTCACCTACTGGTATAGGAAAGTCTACATATATAAAGGGGGAAAAGGTGTACGAGGCAGCAATCTGGAAGAAAAATCAAATGTTCGAAAGGAAATGTTTTGTTTCAGAACAGATGATTTGGAGTCTCTGTCAGAAAATATGGAGCAGTACATATTCGTGCCATTAGATTCTCAGGCTAAATTTGATCTTGAACAACTTCTGAAAGCTTCTGCTTTTCTTCTGGGAAAGAGCAGAGTTGGGATCGTCTATAAAGTTGTTCTTGAAAAGGGACCAACTGTGGCAGTTAGAAGACTAGAAGATGGTGGTTCCCAAAGGTATAGAGAGTTCCAAACTGAAGTGGAAGCAATTGGAAAGATTAGGCATCCAAACATTGTCAGTCTTCTTGCTTATTGCTGGTGTATCAATGAGAAGCTGCTTATTTATGAGTATATTCCCAATGGTGACCTTGCCTCTGCAATTCATGGTTAGTTTCCTCAAAACCAAGAAAGTCTTCTTTTTCTTTTTGTTTTGGGTACAGTAGTCAGGTTATGAATCATGGACAATTTAATTTTAGATGCACGTCTGTCTTAACACCCGAAACACATCCTCTGCTAATTTTTTAAGCATAATTGTGTAGGCAATATCTATTTCATATCAATATTGTGTCCAGTGTCCGTGCCTCCTTGGTTGCTCCTCTGGGGAGCGATGCTCCATATGATAACAGATATTAGTTAATTAACAATGCTTTTTCTTAAAATCTTACCAGGAAGAACAGAAATGACATACTTCAAACCTCTTTCTTGGTCTGTTCGCTTTCGAATAATGAGAGGGTTAGCAAAAGGATTAGCTTTTCTACACGAATTCAGCCCCAAAAGATATGTCCATGGAAACGTTAAGCCCAGCAATATATTGCTTGGAGAGAACTTCGAGCCACACATCTCTGATTTTGGACTTAGCCGTCTAGCTTACACAACCGATGAATCACTAGCAACACATTTAGAACATTCGAAAAGCAGCACACCACAACAGGGATCTCCATATGCACTGACGCCTATAAATTCAAGCATAATCATGTCTTACTATGAAGCTCCTGAGGTCTCAAAAGTCTCCAAGCCATCACAGAAATGGGACGTTTATTCTTTTGGAGTTATTTTACTGGAAATGATATCAGGGAAATCACCAGTTATGCAGACAAGTTCGTCAGAAATGGGTCTTGTTCAATGGATTCAGCTTAGCACAGAAGTAAAGCCACTTTCTGATGTGTTAGATCCTTTCTTAGTTCATGATTTGGAGAAGAAAGATCAAATAGCTTCCGTCCTTAAGGTTGCTCTAGCTTGTGTTCATATGAGCCCTGATAAGAGACCTTCAATGAGGATTGTGAGTGATAGTCTGGAAAGATTGGCCTTATCCAATTGAGGAAACCACCACCGATTTCCACATTCTTTGTAGAAATTTGGCGTTCCTAGTTTTTCTTCTGCAATAGAGAGATAAGGGTCAGTTCTTACTATTTATCCACTGCCAATTTGTTATGTATGTTTCTCTCCTGTAAGATTGGTTTTGGATTAGAGGGCAATTTGCAATTACCTGTTTGTATATTTGAATCCTAGCTACAATTTTCTTCATTCTAAATAAACAAATCAGAAGAGTTCATTTGATATTACTTAAAGAAATGGTTAATAACACTCTGCCCAATGGATTAAACTTGTTTAGATTGGATTAACTCTTTCATTTGTCAGTAAAATTTCCAAAAAATAGTAAGAAGAAAATTTCAGAAGGACAAGTTTAATGAAACAGAGGATACCTAACTTCTAGTGCTTTTCTTTATGGAATTTAGATGTTTTCAATTAAATTCATAAAGAGAAATCAAAGAGTAAAGATGGTTTTGACCAAGAAAGTAGCCCTGCATACTCGAAGCACAGATAATAAAATCAGATTGATCTAGCTTTTGCATCATTAGATATGATTAAAGATCACCACCAATTCTGGATGGCTAAAGCCAATATCAAACGGAGAATGTCAAAATGTTAGAAAAAAGCAACACTGGTATGGGAATTAAAGCAGGATGGATCAAGAAGAAAAAATGGAGAGGTGAAGTTTGAAACAGAACACTTTTAAAAAATAAACTCATGTTAACAATGCCCCTAAACCGAAGCACAAAAGCACACAGTAAAATATAGAAGCTTGTTCCTCCTTGGAATATCCAAGAGAAAATGTCCCACTATCATATTTGGAGCCTTTAGGTGCAGTAACAGAAGCATGAGAGAGGATCACCTCCCTGACATATCTTATGATGCAAGAACCCAGATTTGATCGAGGCCATGTAAAAGACAACAAATCCGAAGAATAGTAAGTGTGCAGGGACAAAGTTAAAATATCAAAATATATATATAAAAATACAAACAACGTAAAATAAAGAAATAGCGAGGCTGCAGTAAAATTGGGAAATTTATAATCCGGAAGTTTTAACCAATAGAACTCAACTTTTAGGCTTTAAATTGCATAAAACACTCGAAGGATCCTTAAAACTAAACCTACAGAAAAAAGATTGAGCTAACTGCAAAGAAGTAATAACTATTAGACAAAGTACACGACGATAATTAGTCTTGAAAGGCCTATGAAGTTTGTAAAACGTGTTCCTTTCACAGTCAAAATGAAATAATAATTAACTCCTAATTATTCAGTTCCAAAAACATTGCAGTAGTGAGCTGAATAGAAATTACTCATCAAATCTTTGCAATACATGCTAAAATTCAGCCTTAGGTCACCATCACAGAGAAAGAAAGTATCATTGCAAGGAATGCATTGAATTCTCCCAACGCACAATAAATTGATAAATTTTGCATCCAGCCAACCAAACACTAATGACAAGTTGACCATGCCTCTGACAATGATTCCACCATATCCATATTTAAACTTGCCCACAAAGAAGGCGACTCAACAAAATAGGGCATAACCATTACTCTCCTTCACCCCATTCCACCTTCTGCCCCCCCCCCTAGAAGTAAAAAGATAACATCACCATCCACGCACACATGAAAACGAATTTGACATAAACATTTGAGTCCACTTTCAAAAATATTCAACAAGATTAAATAACCATCGAATTTCATAAAACACAATCATAGACCAGACCAACAGATTTTAGCAAATGGATATCGGAAACTCCATTCATAGTGATACTTCAGGAAATTAGAACAGTTTTCAATTGAAGTACATTTAGATTGAATAGAACTTAAACATTAGTGTTACAAGCACACAGTATTTTACATGACTTTTACTGTATTATCTCAACCTCATATCAAGCAACAATAATAGCAAAGAAACTCAGGCAAGGCAAGAAGGGTAAGGAGACCAGACTGTTACATCTGTTACATATTGACAACACATGAAACTAACAAAACTGAGAATCGAAGTTCAAACTAACGAAAAAGACGCTCATTTCAAAATTTTTGAATTCGTAGTATGCTGATTGTTGTTTGTGAGATTCATAGTTGCTGCTTGATGTTGTCCGTATGCAACTGTGCCAAAGAATCTGATATCAAGACAGCTGAGGCTTTGGTCATGGTTTGGTAGTGAGAAGGTAAAGTAGGAGCTGGAGGCTGAGATTTGTATATTTGTTTGCGGGCAGGGTCATCATCAAGTTCTTTAGTATAATGAATGGTCTCTTTGGAAGTAATACCAATGTGCTTAGCTTGGTGATTCATTTGAGGAAGCTCTCCAGCTTGTTGATGATTTTCTTTTTGTGGCACACTAACGAGTGAACTTGCCATTGGGAGTGTTCTATAAATTTGCGAGGCTATGTCAGGCGCAGGGGAAGCAGCTGCAACCTTGTACGCCACTTGAGCAGCGTTCGCAGAAGAATTAGGATGTGCAGGGGGCCGGCTAGCAGCAACACTCACAGGGTTAACAAAACCACTTTGCATAGGCAAACTGTAAGGATGCCCAACAGGCACAAAATATATTGGCTGAGTTTGACCGGTCTGGTAATATACTTGCTGCTGAGGCACTGGAGAATTCATCACATAAAAAGAAGATACAGGGACCATGCCAGTTTGGTTCTGTGGTAAATAATGCGGGGTAGCTGGCTGAACAAATTGCACCTGTGGCTGATCAAATTGCACTTGTGGCTGATCAAATGGTAATGACAGTGGAAACCCAGAAACATGAACTACTTTACGCATCTCAATCCCAGGAGCAGGATCGAGGATTTTACTTTCTGATTCCAAGGGGACTGTAGAATTTTTATTATCCATTCCAGGGATAGAAGCAATTGCATCTTGATAAGTCCCAGTCTGTGGATGAGAAACAGCAGTAGCTATGCTATTGTCACTGCAACAACAATTTAGACACCCTGTTAAACTCACCGCAGCTCAAAACTTAAAAGCACAGAACTTTAGCGTACTAATGTCAAGGAAATTACATCAAGAACTCAAATATCAAAAACCTCCCTAGAAATGAATCCAATTCAATAAATAAGCTCTATTCAAGTGAGTGTGGATGAGTTTCAAATTGCTTCTCTCATTCCAAAATTATACTAAAAACAAAAGCATAAAAACAATTATACGAGCAATAAAACGTTTTGACAATTATTACCTTGCAAATGATTCTGAAGCAGACAATTTAACCTTGCTATCCAGCATACCAGCTCCATGATCCTCAACTTGACCCTTAGCAGGTAGATTCGACAAAGAAACTGAAGAAGAAGTAGATCCAAAAGATGAACTTGTCTCCAAAACCATTGACTCAGCTCCACAAAGAGCGGTACTCACCTCTCCACCACCGCAACCACCATTATTACCTTCAAACTGCCCTTCCCCTCCAAACCCAACACCTCCTTTCTGCATAATCTTCGCACTCTTCAACACATCAGCAAACCAGCTCTCAGTCTTGGGGTGCCTCAACTCGTTACCTGACAACTCAGAACAGGGATTCAACTGAGTCAGCTCGGGCTGACTGGAAACGGGTTTAATAGGGAAAAGGAATAATCTTATACGGGAAGGAGTAGGAGAGAGGCGGTGGTGCTCGTCGAGCATAATAAGAAGGTCTTCATCTGTAGAAATAGAAATAAGCGAGTCAAGATCATGGTTAGGAAGCTGGTACTTAAGAGTAAATGGGTTGCTAATACGAAGAGTGGTGGCCAAGTGGGTAATGAGAGAAGAAACTGTAAGATTGCCGGAGGCGATGGGGATGCTAATAATACGGGTATCACCGCCGGCATAGTAGAGGGACTTGTTGCGTGGGCGTGGGATTATGTGCCCTCCATAGCTACACATTAGCCGGAGTTTAGTTGTTGTGGTGGTAGTGGTGGCGGTGGAGGAGGAGGGTGGTGGGTCCATTTGAACGTCGGTGGCGGCAAGATCAGAGATGGAGGCGGGCGGTGGTAGGGCGATGGTGTAGTATAGGAAAGGTTAACAAGGAAAGGTTAGCATGGCAAGTGGCATTACCTTTTTTAATGGATTGAGCAATTCCGCGGTTTTTAACTTTCCCAACTTGCGGTGTAAGAAGGCTATACGCAATGGATTAAGATGTCAAGACATCCATGTTTCTTGTTTTTAGTTTTTCTTTTTTTTAATTACTATTTTTATTTTTAAAATTTTTCAGAAACTTATTTCCTAAATATTTTAAGACAAAAACAAAAAAGCAATGCTCCATTTTTATTTATATATTATTATTATTATTATTATTATTATTATTATAGTTTAAGGTATAAATAGAATAAAATAAATTATATTCCTTTTTTTATAACATAAATTATATTCCATTTTGTAGCATAACTTTGTCCTAGTTTAACTTTAACACGTACAAAAAAATAGAATTGATTATAAATTTAATATCTTAGCTTTTCAAAAATTTCTATTTCAATATTTCAACAAAAAATGTTTTTAATTAAATATGATAATCCATTATAACTTTTTAATCAAGTATTATTTACTTATGTGGTAACCGGAAATATAAATAGAACGCTTATATGGCAATCGAAAATACCAATAAAATATGTGTGATTGTGTCACGGTGGAAAGATTGCTAACATGTATAAAAATATTGACATGTCAATCTTAGTGCCATATCACATGACAAAAATTATTAGCCCTAATTAAACTACTCCCACCACACCATAAAAAGAAAAAAGGAAAAAATAATAAATTAAATATGTTCTTGCATAAGCAATGCAAAAGAAAATGAAAAACTAGGACTCCGGTTCAATTTGAAACACTGTTACTACCACATGCAAAACTAAAACTCTTAGTGAATTCGAAACTCCATGTACACTGAGACAAAACTAAAAATAGGTCTTGCAACCATATTAAAAAATGGTGTAGCAGCAGGGAATAGGGATGGCAACTGGGCCACCGTCTCCGACGGATCAAGTTGTTTCCCATTGCTGTGCTCTACAATCACCTAGCGCAGGTCGACGAAGCGGAGGAGCACGATTGAAATATGACTTGTTATGCACTACCATATATTGGAGGAGGTTGAACTGGATCCTAATGCTGCAGATGCAAAAATACCACTCAATTGTTATGTGGCAGTGGAGCTAAGGTAGAGAGGAAATTGAATGAAAAAAAAAAAAAAATCCTTTTTATCTTGTTCACATGTACCATGGGTAAGACCTAACTCTCGATTCAGCTTCCCACAATCTCCTTTTTTTTCTTCTAATTCCCATGTAATGACGTGGAATCCAATTGCATCCTAATTAGTTTCTTTTTATTCATTAAGTGGGTCCATGTATTTTAAATAAATTTTTCGGCGTGCCACGTAAGCCATGAACACTTGATTGAAAATTTTTATTAAGTTCAGATACCATATTGCAAAAATTTTCCATTGACGTACTAAAATAGCACATTTTGCATAATTTAGACATCAAAATTATGATTAACCCAAGAAAATACAATAATACTCAATTATTCTTAATTTCTTACAACCGATAAACATTCAATTTTTTAATACAAGAATTAACGCAATCAAAATTGTATTGACTAAAAATTCAGAAAAAATATTTTAAAATATTATTTGATATTTTCATATAATTGTTATTTTATTCTTTAATTGTCAATTTTATTGCAAATGAATATGTTCTATTAGTGAAAACAAAAGTTATTATATTAAAAGAAAAGAGAAAAAATTATAGGAAGCAAACGAATGATAATAATAATAATGTACTTGCTAAATAATGAATAAAAGCTTATAAAATACTGTAAGAAACAATAAGGAACTAACTATTAAAAATAAAAAAACAATTAAAAAAATAAGATAAACAAACATTTTTTTTCCATTCGAAATTATAAAGAATGAATTTTATACATAAGGGGAAGTACGTTAGAGACAATATGATCTATTAAGGGGAGAAAATTAAATATTACATTACTAACCGAACCAAAGACTAAGAGGACTGAGGGTATCACCCATTACCCGCATCTAGTACACTGGGATTCTCTCTGAACAAAGCCTAGTGTAGGGAAATGACATGTGAGTTCAACTCGTATATGAAAAACAGAGGCATTGATCATAAGGTTTGACAGAAAAAAATCCAGTAAAAGATTGAAAACGGGTTCGATTAATTCGAATCTGAGAGCTCTAGCAGGCAGCGGGTCAGAGGATTGAGAGCACTTAAATCTGAAAGCTCCAGTATAGGTTGTTATAGGGTTAACAACAAGGTTTCCATTTCCTTTTGTAATAGTAAGGGCATTAAAGTTTTTTTTCTTATGATTTAACCATAAGAGCTGAAAAAATTGTACGGATGCAAGCTTCAAAAAGGCTTTGAATATTCTTCCAAAATGCCAAAATTACTTAAATAATTTTGTCAAATATCAGGAACTAAATAATTAATTTTTCTATTTTTAATTCTTAACAAGAAGTGAGCCTTTGTTTTCATGTTCAAGAGATATATTATGTGTAAAGAAAAATAATTACTCTCTCCGATTCATTTATATAAATACAACTAATTCTGGGTGCAGATTAAAAAATTAGTTAAACTATAATGTTTGACTAAATCTTTTCCATTTTGCCTCAACATTGTATTAATTGAATATTTATTTGGAAAGTCAAATATGTCATCCCAATTTATTCCCATAAGCAAAATTGATGAATTATACTCATACTTGAAGGATAAATCACAGCAAAAACTCATTCAATTCTCCTAATTAAATGTCAAGTTTTACCTCCTAATCAAAATTTTAAATTTAGCCCTTCTATTTTTTAGTGCAAAAATTTTAGTGGGAAACAAAAATTCATTTTTTGTTTAAAAACTGTGGATGCTTAGTAAAAAAGATTGTATGTGCAAATAACTTTTTTAAAGCCAAATTTTTTATAGCATTAATCGTCTCTCCAAATTCTTTCTAGATACTCATTTATAAATAACGTCAATTCAATAGTTTATAAATTACACACGAATTGCAATAAAAAAAAATTAAAAAGTTCACTTTCTATAACCATATCACATCCATTTGATATGAACATGCAACTTCCTAATTTATCTATAACTTTAAAAAGTGTTTTCATTCTAACTGCTGATCCCTTGAACTTGATCAATTTAAATGCAGGAGAAAATATACAATCACCAAATCATGATGAAGAGTCTAAATTTACACAATATCCTTTTAACATTGTTGTTGGTACGAAAAAGGAAACAAAGAAAAGGAACATGAGAAAAGAAATAAAAAATTTAATGAAGAATATGTTTCTTTCTAAAATGTAAGGAGTGTTAAATTCGTGGTCAATCAAGAAAGTAGCACACACATTGTCTATTTCAAAAAAGCTAATTTATAGAATTTGGCATATTGCAAAAGGTGGTGCACTAATTACAAGTGGGACGAAGTGTCCTTGTAATAAAGGTATGGAGCGTGTTGTAATTCTAGAGAGTAAAAATAAAAAAATACCACTTAGACATCGAATGAACCACCGATTATCAACACATGAATTGAGCATATTTTTAACAACTGTGCACAAAATGTTGAAAAAATTGAACATTAGGTCACACTCGAATGCAATTAAACCATTACGGAAGGAAGAGAAAAAAAAAAACAAGAGTTGAATTTTGTTTGTCCATGATTGATATAAGTATAATCATTAGCAAATCCCTAATTCTCGTTTGTGGACTCAATTTTTTTTTGCAATAAACCATTGTCGTTTTGAGACAAAGCATTCAGATTAGAGTTGGTAAATAATCTCTTGCGCCACTTATATAACCCACGATCGTTTTTTTACACGATTAATTTGCCATAAAGTATGCCCATGAAACACTAAAATTGCATACAATTTTTCTTGAAACGGAGAGAGAAAAATAATACAACTATAAATTGACTAGTTAATAATATTTAATGTAATATTTAAACTTTATTTATCACTGTTTTATTTTTCTAAAAAGATGGCACCCTAAACAAAACAAATTAAAGGTAATTTAGACTTTGCACTTTGACTATATTTCAAATTAAGTAACTTTGTCTATATAAATAGAACGTGAAAATAAAAATTTTGTCCATATGAATAAATCGGAGGTTGTATAGTGAAATGATAAAATAATACATAATGTTATTTTAGCATTTTGAAATATAGATTGAAAATCTAAATCATATGAAATGTCGAATAATGTTTGGAATAGCAAATGTTATCGATTCCCATATTGGAAATATGGATTAAATTAGAGATGAAAGAAATAGCAGTGAAGAGAAAAGAACTGCTCATTTTAGTCAATTCACATCCTCTGCTTCTTTTATCAGAGTCCAATCAGCAGAAAGAAAAGGAAATTAACCATTCATATTGAAAATAGTAATAGAAAAATTTGAAAAAAATCGTACATTAAATTTTCAATTAGTTCTTTAAATATTTAATATTGACACTTTTCGAACCTATTTTATTTTTATTACCTAACCAAAATTCATTTGAAAATTAAAAATAAACTTGAAGTTACTAAATATAAAAACTCATAAATCTAAAAAGAAAATTCAAATCATCTCAGTAATACTTATGGGATATTTGGCTTCCGCAATTCAACGTTCCAGTGAAAATTACTTTCTCAAGAATGTAGGAAAATAGTTACAGAAATGTTGAATTATCTTGTTGTTGAATTATTAAACAATTTTTCATATTTTTAGTTAAATTATATTTGTGATAACGGATTTTGGATAAGATCCTTCTATCTCTTCCAGTTTTTGGTTTGTTAATTATTCAGTTAGTTGATTCTGAAAAATTTCATTATAAAAATTACTTTTTTAAGGAAGTTCAAAATTTTAAGAACATCGTAGTACGAAATTATATATTTTTTTATGAAGTTAAACTTAAAGAACATTGTCTAATAGATGAAAATACAAAACTAAAATGGTAAACTGCAATAATCAGTAATGACCGTCCCGTCGTCAACCGCCAGCAGCAGTTTCAAAAACTAGGCAGTCCCACTTGATTTTCGAGTGTAGAATCTAAACCACACAACAGCTTCTCTCTCTTTGTATGCCAAAAGATACCCATTTATCCTCTGTTGGACCAAGGAACTAAGGACTGCATTTCCTCACTGTCAATTACATAGCAAGAAATCAAGAGCCCAAAGTTTTCAGGTAATCAAGCCATTTGATTTCGTACATTATCTCAACTGTTTCTTCTCTTCTGTAAATTTTTCCAATGGAATGTCTTCTTGGCCTTTTCTCTTAAATTACGGTTGCTTGTATCTTTCCTGTTTTGTTCTTTTCCATGTGGGTAAGGCTTTGTTTGTATTTGCATTGTGTGAACATGACTCATAGGAAGCTTCCTTTCCCAATTTGCCATTTTCTGGGATCTAATTTAACTAAAATCTGAAATACACTCTGCATCTTTTGTTTTGCTGATACAAATGCCTTGGTGGGATTTGGAATCTCTTCCCTGCTTTAAGAATTTAAGGTGCATCTTTCAGGTTAGTGGTTTTTTTCCCTTTTTGTTTTGCCCTTCATTTTTCACATTTTTCCAAGAAGTTTCTTTCTTTCTTTATTTCCCTTTTGTTCTCTAGTCATATAGTTTTGAGTTGGACATGGGTTTTTGTAATCTGTAATTCTGTACCATGGTGTGTTCTTTTTTATGTAGTTGGAATTTTCCATGTTGTGTCCATAAATGTGACTCCTTTTCCTACTACTAAGAAACAATAGGATAGATCAAGTTAAGCAATTCAATTTCTGATACGTTGCCCAATTTGTACTTGTACTATTCTAAATGCTCACTGGGTTGTACTTGGACTTATCTAATAGAGTTAAAATCACCTTTCCTTGCGATATGAAGGGGAACAGTGCTCCAGGACTAAGATACAATCTCTACTGCCTTCTACCGAATTTCTGCATTAAGCATGAGAAGTACTAGCTATTTACTATTCAATGCTATTGGTAATAGCTCATTATGTTCCCTGATTGGTGACCAATAACTTGCTTTCTCAGAATCTTTTCTCCAAAAATGGGTCTAAAAGTTATTGAAAGCATAATATTGGTTAGGATAACCTATAATTTCATTTTTTAAAATTATACCAGTCGCTTTGCAAACTGCAAAGTGATTTCTCGTGGATTTGTACTTTCTTCTGGGCAATTTATTGTTATATGCTATAAGGAAAACTCTTGCAAATTCTGCAAAACATGACTGCATACTAATCTGAATGTACAGGCATCATCCTATACTGTGTTGTGATGTGTGTCTTTGAATATATTGCACATATTAATAAGTAATACCTGCAGACTGAGGACAACTTTTCCTCAGTCTATTGTTTCACATCCAACTAGTTTAGATTACTGTGTTTCTCACATTCAACATAATATAGAATTTTGCATATCTGGACTTTGGATCATGCCCAAGTCATGATCCTCAATGGCATTTGAGATTTGTCCCAAAGCATAGAGACTTATCTGGTTACTGTTTTGCTTAAGCAGGTCCTTGGACATGGAAGTCAAAAATTGACATTTTGAATTGCTCTCTCTCTCTCTCTCTCTCATGCTTATAGATAGAATCCACGGTAACTTGATAGAATTTTATCTTTTTGCATGCCCTAAATTTGTTCAAATGATGATTTGTATTCTGTCCTTTTTGATAATTTGGATTTCTTTAGGTAAATCTTAAATGACCAACAAAGCTTTAATTATACCATTAACTACCTGGTGTTGGCCATTTTGGTCCTTTCCTTTAGGACATGGAATGCTGACAAAATAAGATTTATGATGTTCTATGAAATTATCATTTCTGTGGACTTTTTCCTTTAGAAAGTAACATTCACTTATAGGCACTTTTATTTACTTAAATTTGAATTCTTCATGTCATTTACCATGGAACAAAGCTGTAATTTGAGAAATAGCTGAGGAAGTAAAACATACAGCTTGTGTGAATAGCACATTGCACTCTTTGGCAAGTGAAAGTATAGCTGGTGAAGGCATTTGAGAAAACATATTTCTTGGACATTTAATTTGTAAGCCACTAGCCTATAGGATGGCAATTCAGAGCAGTGGATGCTGGGAAAGCTAAATTGTTGACCCATCTAATGTTTTGCTTTTAGCCAGTGGTCTGGTTTATTGTGAACTAATTTTTTTTTTTTGGGAGGCGTTGGAAACTACTCCATATAGGGAGTTTGATAGTCTTCAGCAAGATGCTTATAGAAGTACGAGAATACTTAGTATTACATTCTGTACTGGTGTCAAATAAATTCAAAAAATTTAATATCTGAGTCAACTTCCTCTATGAACTTTCTTTTATTCTTATCTTGGGGTTGACTGAGGAAGAAGAATATCTCTACTCGATCATGCAATATTGGACCCTAGGTTTTATTGCATCTATTAAGTAGTTCTGTTGATTCATATTTGAAATATTTTCTTTAGCCTCTGAATTTCTGTCATGGGTCTGATAGCACAATGCAGTTTGGAAAAGAACGAAAAAAAAAAAAAAATCTCATTGTCAGTTCTCAGGTTTTCCATGGTTTGATCTTCCAAGGTGGAAAAAACACAGCTTTTAAAATACATTGGTAATTGTGGTGGAATTATTTAAAAATACGTATAGTAATATGCTTGGATAGTGCTTCACACTTCACAGGCTGAGGGATCATGGTGGAGTCTCTAAATAGTGTTTTGTGGCAGCTAACAAGCAAGTACTGCTGCTTTTTGAGGAACTTATTTTTGCAGATTCATGAGCCATACTCATGTATGGATCGTATTATACTGGCATTTCAGGTTTGAGCATTGCCGTTTGTAGTGTAGCATTATATAAAGAATGATATGCAGCGTATTAAATGAACATGATTAATATTGTCATCGAGATTTAATTGTGTTTTGGTAATGTGTGTATTTAATTCATTGCTTATCTTGCCTTGATATCTTTTGAAATCTTAGTTTAACCTCAAAAGCTTTTTGAAGTGGATCAAAATATAACCAGGTTTTGAACGTAAAACTTTGGGGCACTATCTATACTATCACTTTCCCTGAAAAATGATTTGTTGGATTATATAGGATGCTTCAACTAAGAGGCTGGATGTTACTGCAAATACTTGTCAATCATTTTCAACTCTTAGCCTTGCATTGATAGAACACAAGAATGAAGAGGTATAGTTTTACCCTTATGATTTTTGTTGAGCGTGGGTGATTTAGTCTTATAATTTGGTAGGATTTTGCATATATATTGGCAAGGCTACTAACATTATTTTGTTTATTCTCGTTCTGAAAAGAGTATTGAATTTTAGGTTTCTTGGTTTGTCGTTTGTATAATCATTGGAAATTTGAAGGTAAATAAAGCTACTTATCATCATTGTACTGAATCAAATATATAAGTATCATATTAAATTGACTTGCAGCATCTGTACTTCCCTTACACCTTTCTTCTTCTCTGTTATGGTTATTGAAAGAACTAAATTCACGGCTTGAGTCATATATTCATTGATGGCCAATTCTGTTACTCAATGGTTGGATCAATTGTACCTAATCCTAGACAACCCAAGCTGAATATGTTAATTATTGAAAAAAAAAAAAAAAATCACCGAATCTACTTCGAAATTTGAACCTATATCTCTCCCTGTAACACTTGCAACTGTATAGGAATATTTGTGTCTATCCCTGTACCAATTTACTTCTACCTAATCCAGTTGCACCTTTTTTTGTATTGCTTGTGATTGGTCATATCATTTGCACCACTCAGCTTCTACCTGCCTCTATCTGCATCTCTTGCTCCAATGGCATTTCATATATGCTCCATTCACACTTTACATGTGCACTAGCATACTCAACCTAAGGCTTTTCAAGATTGGCTGCAATTAATGTTTGATACAAATGTTAAAGTTGGTTTATTAAATGAAAAATGTCAATATTTTAAAATTTCATTAAAGTTTTGGAGTCATTGGCCATTACCTCGTTCTTCTATATTTGTTTTGTTTTTCACGGTAGTGGGTTTGGGGACTGTGTGGGGAGTGAGCATGAAATTTGTTTACTATAGTTGTGGAGAGAGCATATCAAGCTTGGAGGGAAATGATAATGATAATGTATACAGTGGTGTAGGGAGTCCTCAGTTATTTTCTTCTGACATTTAGTTGCCTGCAATTTTCCTTCAGAGTTGACTCGTACAAAGGTTTTCACTTTCACTTGGACATTTTCATGGTTTAAAATAAATTGTTCTACCACAATATTTTAATTACAATGTCTTTCTATGCTTACCTTCCTACACACATAATTTGACAGTTTTATTCTCTATTATTTAAGAGAATGATGATATAACAGAATTAAGTGTATCTGGTTTCACACTTTTATTCAATAAGGTAAAAAAAAGTAACGTCAATATGCATCTTTAAGAAAATGCCCAAGCTTGTGGTCACATTTCACCATGCGCAAATTAACTCAATTAGAATTGCGACCTTCTATCTCTCTCTTCCATTGTCAAACTTGCCAAGCATATCCTTTGGTTACTTCTATTAACTTGAAACCCTTAATCTCTAGGGTACTTCTCTATGTTATGCGCAAACAGAGTTTCACCAAGGATAATAGAATGTGCTGTATAAACTCATCCATGATATTACCCTACTTTGATGGGGGAAGACTTTAGTACCATTTATGCAAACCAAATTTATTTTTACCTATTGCAACGTCTTAATATACATTCCCTGCAGACCTGAGTTGCCTTCTAGTGTGCTTTAATTAGAAGCTTAACTTCTTATGCCTGATTACTCCAAATTGTGTATATATGTATCAAGCAGTACAAGATGAGGGAGGTGCAGCTCGGTTCACATACTGTGAAGTCCCATGGAGTTGCAGTTGCAAGGACACACATGCATGATTGGCTTATATTGGTGCTTCTTGTGGTTATAGAGGTCATTTTATATGTTATTCATCCATTTTATCGGTTTGTTGGGAAGGATATGATGACAGATCTTAGGTACCCCTTGAAAAGTAATACAGTGCCTGTTTGGGCGGTTCCGGTAAGTTTCTGATCAACAATCATTCGCTAAAAACCTTTAATAAGCCATCTGGGCAACAATATTGATGGGTTTTTTCTTTTTGGTATCATTAGATGTATGCCATACTTTTGCCTATGGTGATTTTCCTAGTTGTCTATTTTCGTAGGAGAGACATCTACGATCTCCATCATGCCATACTAGGTGAAATAATCGTCTGTTTTCTTATTTTTCTTTTCTGTGAAAATTTCCATTATGCTTAACTGATGCGTGAAACACTTTTACTATTGCAGGTCTCTTATATTCTGTTCTAGTGACAGCTGTCATTACTGATTCAATAAAAAATGCAGTAGGACGGCCTAGACCTGATTTCTTTTGGCGTTGTTTTCCTGATGGAAAGGATGTATGCTTCTATTCTAAGGACCTGCCTGCTACTGTTTGGTACCTCCAGATTTTAGAAGCTAATATCTGATTGTTTCTCAGGTTTATGATCAATTGGGAAATGTAATATGTCATGGTGATAAAAATGTCATCAAGGAAGGACACAAGAGTTTTCCAAGTGGGCATACTTCATGTAAGTTTATTTTGGCTTCTTTATCTTTATAAAAAAAGAATTAAGAAAATATGGACAATAAGTGGGACTTTACATGGGCAGGTTGGTATTATTTTAAACTGAACAGTAAGGAAATTATCTTAATCTGGACATCGAAGTATTTACATTTTTTTTGCTAGGAGAAGCCGTGGTATTCAAAATTAGTTAAACACATAATACCCTTAGTTATACTAGCTCGAACTTTTTTCTGTTTAGTTAACTTCATCCATAATCATTTCTGTTGTCAGGGTCCTTTGCTGGCCTGAGTTTTCTGTCGCTCTACTTATCTGGAAAAATAAAAGTATTTGACCGCAGAGGCCATGTTGCAAAGCTATGCATTATCTTTTTTCCATTGCTGGTTGCTTGTCTTGTTGGCATTTCTCGAGTGGACGACTACTGGCATCATTGGCAGGATGTCTTTGCTGGAGGTCTCCTAGGTTTGTGCATCTATGCTTTTTTTTACTTAAGTTATTAAGTCGAAAGTGCTTTCACTGTCTAATCAATGATTAACTTAACTGTATCACCCTTTGCAGGTCTCGTAGTTGCTATATTTTGTTATTTGCAGTTCTTCCCTCCACCATATCATCCTCAAGGTATGCTTCTCAACAAATTTCATGAAATCCATTTATCTTGTCCTGCACTATTATTCGACAATACAGTTTCCAAGTTCTCTAAACTGCATTAAGATGTATGCTCCATCCATTTTGTCACCTGCTGAATTAGACATGTTCATTTGTAATTTTGATTACTCTGTTATAAATGGACGAAACATGAACAATCTTTGACTTTCAGTTTCAACTTCTGTGTCGACATTTGTTTAAAAGATCTGCGTGTTTCTTCTACATGGTAAATTGGGAGCAACACTTAACTCAAACAAGTAGAAGCTTGTAAATGACAGGATTTTTGAAATTCAATCTACGGGAACTGAACATTTAATTCATACTAAAAAACATAAGATTTCAAATGAATTCCACAAAACCAATCTTGAAAGTGGTGTTTATGTTCAACTTGACCTAATTGATGCACATTTCGATCATGTTCGTCTGAGCTTTCTTTCTGTTGATGCCTGTTTGTAGGTTGGGGGCCATATGCTTACTTTAAGGTATTGGAGGAGTCCCGTGGAAGTGCACAAGCACCTAATACTATAAATGCGCAAAATTCAGAGGCAAGAGAGAATGAAGAAGAAGAAAGTAATGGATTTATGGGGCTATATTTGGCTCACAACTCTAGTTTGCCAATGGAAAACCAAGACACTGAACAGGGAAGCAAGTAATTTTCCAGTAGCTATATAAAGGCTCAGATTCACCAGAGTAGAAGGAAATATTGCGCCTTCTTGCTTATCACCCTGCAATTTAGTAGCATTTTTTGTTTATCAGGTTTCCAAGAGATTAATTTTAATTTTTAAGTAAAATGTATATATTATTATTAATAAAATGAAAGGCTTAATTTATCAAAGCACATTACAATTTTCTTTTTAAAAATAATTATAAGTATCCTCCTTAATTTTAGGTGATTAATGATTAATAATACGTACTTATTTGATCCGACAGAAGAAAATCACTGTAATCATTGGCATTTGATTATTTTATTCAATTTTTCCATCGAAGAAAAGTAAACATAAACAAGAAATTAGTAAGTCGGTAAAAGGAAAGTAAAACTGGAGATCCGAAAAGATCTTTCTAATTAATGGATTTTATATGGTAAAGTTAACTTTTTGATTATTTTATTATTTTTTAATGAAAAGATTCATAATTAATTAATTAATTATGATCCTGTTTCCACAACGGTATTGTTCTACCTTTTCTGTTCAGTATAAAGGTATAATACATCTCTAATTTTCTTTTGTATTTTACCGATTCTTGATGCATTGAAAGACCTTTCTTTCTTTAATCTTTAGCCTTGAGAGTTGAGAGTTGAGAGTTGAGAAGCCATTATAGCTGTAATTTGTAAGGTATTTCTTTTTTTCACTTCTTCTGCTATTTTTATTATTTTTGAGAATGCTTCTTCTGTTAATTAGTTAACATCTTCGAAGCTGTCAGATCAGATTAATTTTTCTGCAATACTGTTTAAGCTTTATATGACGACTCGCTGTTTATATTATATCTTTACAGTGTCGAAATTCTACCTTTCTTCTCTTTTTAATTCCTTTTTCTTTTCTTTTTTTTTTTATGAATATATATTTTAACATGTTTTTTTTTTTTTTCGCTGTCCTAATTTGTCATAGCTTTATTGTCTTTTGATTTGCTTCTTTTTTTCTCATCTTAAATAAATAAATTTTATATATATATATATATATATACCCTCTTTTCTTATTTTGTTAATCTTGGAGGGCTAATTTTATTTTGTGACAGATTTATATTTTCCATCTTCATGGAATATTTTCATATATCAAATCAAAGCCCACCACAATTGTTTTTTTTTTTTTTGTCATGTTTTGATTTCTTTGAAATTGGGGAAAGAAGTACGATTCTTGAAATTTAAATTTGCTTTTGGTTCCCAAGAAAAATACAATTCTCTATACTTTAATAAATACATGTGTTCATTTGCTACATATAAAATACGTTCATGTTATACCATCAAATCAAATTCTTGATAGCAGCACATATATCTCCATTTTCTTATCAGAAAAAATACATGGATACTGAACTTAGGAAGAACATGATCAAGAAGGAGAGAGCTTTAAAGATTTCCATTCGAAAGAGAAAGAAAAGCTTGTTCAAAAAAGGCTATGAATTAGCAACTCTATGTGGTATTGACTTGTGCATTATCATCTTCGATCCGAAACAAGGTGACAACAAACAAGTGAAACCAGAGACCTGGCCTGCAGATTCTCTTAAGGTTATTCACATGATCAAGAAATACAAACAGAAAGAGCAAGAAAAAAGACACTGTCAAATTCCCGACCATTCTAAGAACAAGCTGAAGAAGGTTAATGCTCAACTTACTGATTTGCGGGAACAAATATCTGTAGCCAAGTATCCTCCATGGAACGATCGGATCAATAATTACTCGGAGGATGAATTGAAGCAACTCATTTGTGAATTGGATGCTAAACTGAAAACTGCAGATGACAGGATCAAAATGATGAAAGAAACAGATACGAAGCATATGGTAAGGTCATTTTTTCTTGAGGCTCGAGACCACCGAAGCCATGGATATTCAAGTGGGCAACAACAATCTACCATTCTTGATGTGATGCCGATTGATATTCAAGTACCAAACTATTTCCAAGATGGTTCTCTAGTTTATCCACATATGCTTCCATTGAATCCACATTTTTATGGGAACTGTCCACCGAAAATGTCAAATGACAGCAGAAATAGCAGTGAATCTGTTGCTGTTGCACAAAATAATGATATTCAGTTTTCTCAAGTGAGTACACCTATGTGTTTTGGTCAAGCATCTTGGAACTGGGAGGATGTGATGTGCAATAATAATGTAAATCCATGGTTGAACTATTTAGCTCCAGCTATGCAACCAATGCCAGTGCCATTTTTGCAGTATCCGATGATGTTTGGTGTTCTTCCAGAAATGCTAACTCTTCAGAACAATGGGATTACTGATTTCCTTCAAATGAACGAGAAAGAAGCAGGGAATTAGTGTGGGATTTTCTGAAGCTTCTTGGTTTACTTCCTTTATGTGTTGTTTTTACTAGGATGTTATTGTTCTAACAAGGTTTTTATATACTATATAGTACATATCATTTTGGCTTAAGTACCAATTTCTTCTCTTGGTATATGTGAGATGCAATATTTCATTGTAGTGTAGATTTTATCATTTCACATTTTCTAATCATAAAGCACAAAAAAAAGCAATCCAACAAGAATACAATTAAATTTCATTATGTGTCTATGACAATCTTATTACTTGTTAAATTTAAAATTCATTTATTTGAATTTAAATATATAAATAATAATTATCAACTCATAAAGTTGTCAAATTAAATACGATAATCAAATAAATTAAGCTCAAAACTACCAAAACAAGATGATAACCAAATAAATTGGCTATCATTACCTCACTAATTAGACAATCAAATGCCAATTAAAATTCCCTTCTTGTTAGGATCCGACTTCCTATTATTAGACATTTGAGACTTCAAAGAATCTAAACTAACACCATATCCAACACCACCTCCGTACCCAAACCCGAGTCCAATTCCACAGCCCATTCCGACTCCGAATACAAGCTTAAAATGGTTCCACGGCCAGCCACCGTAACCGAATCCGCCAACCAAACCGAAACCTGCACCAACGCCGCATCCTATCCCTATACCGCCTCCAGGGCCTACCACTGCTTCCTCTACTTTCCGATAGTTTTCTTGGAGAAATTCTGTTACCGGAAATTGGTTTCCAGTTTTCTTCTTCTTCTTTTTGGTGTTCCAAATGAAGCCTGAGTCGTCTTTATTTGGGTAGAAGTAATTGGATTTGGATTTCATGGATGCAAAATACGCAGAAGATAAGATCGTAGTGTTTATATATTGCTTCTATTATTTCACTATTTTCAACGAGTAAATGGTTAAAACCTTAATTTTATATTTTAACCGTTTAGTTAAAAGCGCCTAACATTTTAACATTGCTAGAAGTTCAGTTGCTAAATCTTATCAAGGCAAATGCTAAAGCGGCCAAGAAAATCACATACGCCTCTTAATTATCCGTTGTATCCTTTTAGACCAAGCCACTCACCCCCTACTCCAAGTCCAATTAAGCTCTTAAAATTATCAGCCGATACGAAAAACCTCAAATTTGGTGAAATCATCCATGCCCATTTGATCATTACTAATCAAACTACCCAAAACAATGCAATTGAGATTAACTACTTGATAAATTTTTATGCTAAATGCAATGAGGTTTCGATTGCTCACAAACTGTTCGATAATATGCTTCAAAGAAACGTGGTCTCCTGGAGTGCGTTGATGACTGGGTATTTACGTAATGGGTTTTCTTTAGAAGTGATTAGGCTGTTGAAAGATATGATTTTGGATGATAATGTGAGCCCAAATGAGTATATTTTTGCTATTGCTTTGGCTTCTTGTTCTGATAGTGGAAGAGTAAAGGAAGGTCAACAATGCCATAGTTATGTATTGAAGTCTGGGTTAGTTTTTCATCAATATGTGAGGAATGCTCTTTTGCATATATATTCGAAGTGCTCTACTGTTAAAGAGACTATGCGGGTTTGGAATTTAGTGCCTGCAAATGATACTTTTGGTTATAATTCTGTTTTGAGTGGATTCTTGGAAAAGGGTTATCTGAAAGAAGGTTTAGATGTTCTGAGCTGGATGGTGAAAGAGAATGTGAGGTGGAATAGTGTTACTTACGTTAATGTTTTTGGGCTTTGTGCTTGTTTGAAAGACTTGAGATTGGGTTTGCAAGTTCATGGTAAAATGTTAGCAAGTGATGCTGAATGCGATGAATATGTCAGTAGCACGATAATTAATATGTATGGGAAATGTGGAGAAGCCGTAAATGCAAGAAGAGTTTTTGATGAGTTACAAAGTCAAAATGTAGTGATGTGGACAACGATTATTGCTGCTTATTTCCAAAATGGGTGCTTTGAGGAAGCATTGAATTTATTTCCAAGAATGAAACTTGTTTCAACACCAAACGAATTTACTTTTGCTGTGCTACTGAATGCTAGTGCAGGATTGTCTGCTTTAAGACATGGGCATCTGTTACATGCATGTACAGAGAAGTCAGGTTTTAAGGATTATGTCGTTGTGGGGAATGCTTTGATCAATATGTATACAAAGGGTGGCAATATTCAAGCAGCAAACAAAGTATTTGCAGATATGATACATCGAGACACCATTACTTGGAATGCAATGATCTGTGGTTATTCACATCATGGGCTAGGCAAGGAAGCACTTAAAGTGTTGGAAGAAATGTTAGATAGAGGGGAGCATCCTAACTACGTGACTTTCATCGGGGTTCTCTCTGCTTGCAGTCATCTAGGTCACGTACAGGAAGGTTTCTCCTATTTAAGTTTAATGAAAGAGAGTGGTGTTGAACCTGGATTGGAGCACTATACATGTATTATTGGCCTTCTCAGCAAGGCTGGAAGAATTGATGATGCTTATAATTTTATGAGGTCTACACCTATAAAATGGGATATTGTTGCCTGGCGTACTTTATTCAATGCTTGTAATGTTCATCGAAACTATGGTTTGGGAAAGCAGATTGCAGAATGGGTCTTAGAGATGGACCCTGATGATGTGGGAACATATACACTGTTATCTAATATGTATGCCAAGGCAAAGAGGTGGGAGGGAGTAGTCAAAATTCGGAAGTTGATGAAAGACAAACATATCAAGAAAGAACCTGGAGTAAGCTGGATAGAAGTAAGAAATGTCACCCATATTTTTGTTTCAGAAGATATTAATCATCCAGAACACGTTGAGATTTATGAAAAGGTAAAGGAATTATTGGCTGTGATTAAGCCTTTGGGATATGTTCCTGATTTTGACGCAGTACTGCATGATGTAGAGGATGAGCAGAAGGATCACTATCTTAGTTATCACAGTGAGAAGTTGGCCATAGCATATGGTCTTATGAAAACGCCTTCAGAAGCACCTATCGTTGTACTAAAGAATCTAAGGATATGTGATGATTGCCACATGGCCGTGAAACTTATTTCAAAGGTGACAAATAGGAGGATCATTGTTAGAGATACCAATCGTTTCCATCATTTTCAAGATGGATATTGTTCTTGTGGAGATTATTGGTGATAATTAATGTATTATTCAGTTGTACTAATAAGCAGAAAATTGCATTATTGACAACACAGATTGCTGAGACCAATACCATGTTTTGCATTATTGACAACACAGATTACCAATACCATGTTAACCTCCTGCTACCCAAAGATGTTGAGACTGTTGGAGGTCCACGGTCCACGCGGCATGATATTATGTAAGTTATTAAAAAATATATATATTTCCTTTACTTAGCATTTTTTTTCCCCTTTTGCTTCAAGTTTTGTTGTCCTTTTCATTAGAAAGTGAACATGCTGGTTTTGCTTCTCCTTTCAGGTCATCAAGGTTTAGGCATTGAGACAAAAAAAAATGGAACTAGAGTTGTATTATCGGTCAGTAAACCATTTTAGTATTAACTTTTTATATTTTGATTTATTCATCTGGAGTTACTGGTCATATTGAATATAACCTTTAACTCCGTAAGCTGGGGCGGAATTAGAAATTAAAACTTAAGAGCGCAAAAATATAATTTTTTAAATTTTAGGGGCGAAATGGTTTTTCGTTAAGAAAATTTTTTAGAAAATCATTTTTTAAAATTTTTGCAATTTTTGGAGGAGCCAAGTAAACATAGGGTCCGTCCCTGTTCGTAAAGGCAGAAAAAAAAAAAGCACTGAGAGAGTGGAAAAGAGCTGCAGATATATAACATGTGGAGATTTTGACATTTTCCGATATGTATTCAAGAAAAGCTGTTCTCCGTGAATTTTACAAATTCATTGAAGTCTATCTTTCCATCTCCGTTTTGATCATAAGCTCTGATCATATTTCTGCAGTTCTCCAGTTCAAATCCTTCCTTTAATCCCAATCTGCAGAGCACTATCTGCAACTCCTTTGCATCGATAAATCCATCTCTATTCTCGTCAAAAACATTAAAAGCCTCCTTTACTTCCTCTAAGCTTGGCTCCTCATCAAATAGCCCTGAAAGCTCATTAAAACCAATAAACTCATTAAGCTTCTCGCCTTCTGGGCTGCAAAAAAGTCCTAACTTTTCCATCACCATCTCCACTTCTTCTCTGCGAAGGCTTTTATCATCCCTTTTATAGCCACAGTAATGCTGTTGGTTGGAGGACTCAGACTCTTGGTTCTCGTTCTCTTCCCACCTCCTTGAGTTGCCAAAACTAAGTTGGGATTGGAGAGAGAACCAAAATCTAGAGAAAAATTTTTGTATGTGACTGACCTTATCTTCACAGAATAAAATGTCAAAAGATGTCAATAATAACTCGTTGTATGATGATTTTTGCAGATTTTGGGCCGTGGCTGACTCCATCTTTGCAAGAAATGATAATAGAAGGCTTAACTTTCTTCCAACTTAAAAGGAAAGGAAATGCTTTCAGCTCAAGAAAGCAGGTAAAGATGAAAGATGCTTCAGAGGAATTTATCAAGGAATGGAATGGATGAGTAGTTTATATATAGTTTATACAGCAGTGGTTTAGGAAGTATTTTATTGCCTTAATGTGGGGCGCAACCAGAAAATCTAATATTGGGAGAAGGTGCAAGAAAAGAAAGATAAAGAAATGGTCACTTGTCTATTTGTGCAAATGAAAGGAAGTTTCTCTGAATATTGGTTGAAGTCTATTTCAAAAGGAAAAAAAAAAGGTTAGGTGGGCATTTTTCATTTGTGGCTTATCTACCTGGAAATAGTAGACAATTACCAAGAATATGTCTATGCTCCTCTCAGTGGATTGAAATCTGTACCCTTATATTTATACTGGAGCTTCTTGGAAAGCAGAAAAATATTGGACTCTTCACTCTTTTTCATTTTCATTAGCACTGATTTTATATCACCAGTTCCATTTCCATGCAGTGGTCTACCCGATTAATAATTTGATTTGAACTTTGGAAGTAATTACGAGTTAAAAAGGAGTCAGTCAACCAGTGGAAACTTGTGGGAAACGTTTCTTTTGTAAATTCCTGGAAAATGGCTTGGAATTTATTTAGGGTGCAGAGAACGACCTCTGCCAACAAATAACTTATTTACACTCATTGTATAAGCCTATTTACATAGAAAAAGCAATCAAACAATAGTTTTTTTTATTGAAATAAAAGTATTTTTGACCATTCATTACAAAAAATAAAACTATATTAACTATTTAAAAAATCCTTTTTTGATTGCTTGGTGTAGGATTGATTTCATACGTCGAGGCAAATCTTTTTATAAATGAGATGGGATGACATGAATCTTATTATTAAAGATTTTGAGTTTAAACATTGAATATGGAGTTTTTCTAAATACTCGAAGGAAACAATAAATCTAAATCTATACGGAGGAAAGCTTGTCATAAAAAGCTTACTATTAATGTTGAATTTATCTATGATAATTCATGCGGATCAATACATAGTTGTTGTGTTTGAAAACCCTACATTTCTTTTGCATGAATTCAATTAGCTAAATTTTCATGTTAGACTATTATTTTGAGAATTTTTTTTTTAAAGCTAAAGGAATAAATTAATTTGAAAGAAATGAAAATCATATAACAAATCGTGTGAACAAGAAAAAAAAACAACAATTATCTTAATTTTTAAGTATTTAACGTATTGAACCATTCTATCAATTTTAAATTTATTCAAACACAAGACTTTTAATATATGATTATTTTTAAAAAGGTTTTGTAATTTGTACTTTCTCTATATGTTTCCCCACAGGCAGATTCAAATACAGATTGGGGACATTAAACTCTTCAACAAAGACATGAGAATGACAGATTCCATGAAGATTCTGTTCTCTGTGTTCAATTTACATTGTTTTTTTCCTCTCAGAAAGGTATAGATGAAGTAAAATTCATATGAATAAATGTGAGCTGCAAATTTTCTTTTGTAGTCATTTTCATTTTTTAATGCCATGTAACTCGTAAAACACCAATTTCCATTCTCAATTGCCATTTAGTAAAAAAATTATAAAACATTTTTATTTTAATATTTCAAATTTATTTTTTTATTAATTAAATATAAAAAAAAACAGTTTTTACTAATTATGGTAAATTAGTACGTGGACTCGACGCATCCTGCTTACTATTTCAATGGGCTTGAACATTTATATATGGTATTTTTTTTATTCCTTTAAATTCGATTATGTCCAAAACTGTACAAATATTAGATTTATATTTTAGAGCCCAAGAGCATTGTTGGGCCTGCCCAAAATATATCATCACAATCCATAAATATATATTACATTGTCAAGGATTATATTATTATTAATTAATAATTTGTATTAATATCAAGTTTTTATTTATTTATTTATTTATTTAAATATATAATTTAATATTTGAATAGTTAAAAAATATTTTATTATTTGAAAAATTATATTATCCACGTATTAATTTAATATTTTAAATATTAATAATAAAAATATATAATTTTATCAAAATTTTTAATTTAAAAGGTATGATAGGTATCCACATAGTTTAAAGTACTATAATTTTTTTTTTTTTTGGAAAAATATAGGAGCTAATATGTATTTATTTGGTTGTTGTAATGAATGTGAAATAACTTTTATACCACACACTAAGGCGATAAGTGTATATACGACGGGTAATAGATTTTTGAATATTTTTCTTTAATATTAAAAAAAAAAAAAAGAAATAATACAGAACCATAAGAAAACTCGGGCTTAGCCCATTATGCATCATGGGATGGGACCATGTCCCAGATACTAAATATGAAGATTATATTTTGTATCGGTTTTTTTATATAGCATTTAGTATTTTGACCGAGTGAAAATATCATTTTTATTGTTAATAATGTTCGATGATGTAGTGTTTATAATAAGTTTAGAATTTAAAAAAACAAATTATGAAATATTACTTCTTTTAATGTGTTAATTAAGTTATTAACAGTTATTAATTATAATTAATAGTAGATTGGACAAAAGTGTTGATTTTGATACCAGCAAGACATGAATGAGTCTATACCTCATCATTTTTATTTTTAGATATTTGAAAAGCTTATTCTCCTAAATTGATTTCATACATTCAAAATATTATAATTAATACTTCTGTAGTTGAGCTCCAATTAATAAAATAGAGCAATTTCTATTCAAAATATGGTAATTTTGACTCAAAGCTCACAAATTTTTATATTTTTATACAGAAAGTCTATTAATAAATTATTTATACAAAAAATAAATAAAAATTTTAATTTAAAATATCCGATCGAATCGAAAAAACATGCTATATATTATAAGTGATAGTAGATCGTTGAATATCCAATTATATTGAAGTTAAATTTAGAATTAAAACCAAATTATTTGTTTCAACCAATGATTTAAACATGATTTGTACCACTTTTGTTTCATAAAATAAAAATGGTAGGATTGTCTATGTCTATGTGTAAATATTACATTAACTAAATTAATTCTGATTTCCTTTTCGTAAGTTTTGACTATGAAAACTTATCCATGACCAAATATAACGCAGCTCATAGATCTAGAGAATTTTTCTTTCTCTCGCTTTTTTTTTTTTTTTTTTAATACATGGGATCAAACGGACTGAGATAACATTATGACGTATACCGTAAAGGTGACTCTTCCCTTTAAATAATATTCAACAAATTGGTAATAATTTTTGTGGTGGAAACCACTCGAATACAAGATCACTCATTCCTTATATTTTGCACAATAGATAGAAAAATTAGCCAAACTACATCTCAAGCACAATTGTATTGAAAAAGTTACATTTTCATTGTTCTATCGAATCTCAAAAAGGTTTGGCTTTCTCTTATCATTTGATAAGTATAATTTCTGTTAACATATGATAATAAATTATTTTAATTAAATAAAGAGATTCCTAAAATAACTCTAAATAATATTCGGAATCTTTATCTAATATGGATTATTTAGATTCCACTGTATATACGGATTATTTAACATAATTTAATTTAATACAAAAATATTTAATTTTTAATATAAAATAATAACAGTCCATATCATTAAAATTTATAAATTATGTAATTTATTTATATCATTAAAAGTTATATAAATTGTTACTTAACACATTATTAATTCTTTAATATTATATTAATCAATTACATTTAAGATGGTTTAATTTAATGATAAATTAATTTATATTTAAATAAATATAAAAATAAATAATTGAGTCATACATATATCATTAATTTAGAATCCTATGTGGCAACAAGGAGAAAAATTATATCTGCTATATATATATATATATATATATATATATATATATATATTGATTTCATAATTTACTATTAAAAATAATCTTTAAAAAAAGGAGACAAAAAAAATTGATGTAGAAACTATTAACTCTATTAGTTAAAATATAAAAAATTCTGAATTAAAAAAATGGATTATGTATTTAAAAATAGGAACAATACACCTTTGTTAACGATACGGAAGAATATAATCATATAATTTATATATAATATTTCTAAAAAAAGCTGTAGTATTTTTTAAGAGTAAATAATTTAAAATTAAAAAAAAGTGCATTACTATACTATTTAAAAAATAAATAAATTGGAACATTCAGATAAGAAATGTTAAAAACACACTGGTTGTTGGCTGTTAGAGGAAACTTTAATTTCTTTCTTCATAAATTTAAGAGTAAACATCTGTTATAGAGCAATACATTAATACATTAATTGAACAATTCTTTGTTATTGTTATTATTATTATTTAAAAACTAATAATTAATAATAATTACTTAAAGTCATTAACACGTTAAATAATCGAATCAAATCAAACCAAAAATACTTATTCAGATTAAATTCAAACCAAATCAATGCACTAATATGTTCAATAATCAAACCAAAGCAAACAAAAACACTAACTCAAAATAAATCTAACCTAAACTAATACATTAACGCATTGAATAATTAAGTCAAGCCAAACCAAAAACACTAATTCAAAATAAATCCAAATAAAATCAAACCAAGCCAATACATTAATACATTAAATAATCAAATTAAACATGTGATGTAGAAGCTTAATTGGAGAAATATATCACATGTCAAATTAAAATATCATGTGGACATGGCACTGTGAAATGACCAAACAAGGATAAGCGTAGTTAATTTTTGTTTAATTTCTAATTAATTTATTCATGGGGCCAAAATGTAACTTCAAAAAATTTGAGGGGTTAAAGTCAAATAAAGTATTTTGTCAAGAAGGAATTATCAATCTCAATATCGTTGTGTAAAGGTGACTTAAGGTCAATAAACAAAGTTGACAACGGACAAAGCTCTTTAAATTTGAATTTAATAGTCAAACCACCATTGTTGACCGGTCTTTCATAAAAGTCATCATCCTTCGTATGCTTTGCTTTCCATAGCTTACTTCCCACATGAAATCTTTTTAAACATTTCGTCTAACCCGATTTATATAAAAGGAAAATCCCTCTTCTCGACTTGCTATCATAAACAACAGATTTTATTCTTTCTCAGTTTTCTTTCAAGAACTATAAATGGATATTATTTCTGTCCCATTTACAGGCACATGGAAGAGATACTGGAGAAGAAAGCGATACCAAAGAATAGATGGAGGAATAAGAGGAAGAAAGAATGTGAAGGTAATAAGAATCGGAGATCGAGGAAGTCCGAAAAGGGGTTGGAAGATAAGAACTGCAGGGAAGCTGAGGATTTTAAAAGCTGTTACTTCTCCATTGAAGCTCATAGGGAAGCTAAAAAGTGCTTATGTTAACATGATGCTTAATTTGGCTGGAAATGATAGTGCTTTTGGAAATAAAAGAATTCCAAAAGCAAGGCAAGTTCCTATTGCTGCTTATTCTAATGAAGAGTTTGAGGCTAGACTTGTTTATGAGATTTATAAGACCTTGAAAGCAACTCAGTAGATGATGGAGATGGCTCATTAATCCTTATGGCCTGGTTTATTTGGGCAGCAAGGAACCGGTTTTTTGGTTGGCATGGAGTTGATAATGCTCTACAGAGAATTTTTAGCAACTCGATATAAGTTATTGACGAGTGACGCTGAATATTAATGGAGGGTATGTTTACAGTCTTATATCCATGTTTACATGCAATTTGGATGCTGCTCTTATAGGGTTGTTCATGTCATGGAAATGTTATTCCATAACAGTAAGATTGGGGAAACATCAAAGTCATACTGGCCAAGAGAGAAATCCTTGGTTTTTGATTGTTTTTGTTGAGAAGTGATTCAATTTTATGTATCTTTGCTAATGATATTTGATTTATTCACTGTATAATTATAGATTGCTTTATTTTTTTATTATTTGCAATTACCCTCTAAAATTGAAAAATTGGATGGAAGCACAATAGTATTCATCGGCATTAAACTATGAAGACAAAGTAATGTATTTTGAAAAATAAATTCATTTTAGCAAAATATGGGGATAAAATTAATTTTTCGTTCTAAATACTAAATACTGAAGGTTGTTTTGTAGTGGGACTTAGAGAGGCACTGACTTAGATTGGGTTGGACAATTGACTCAACTCAAATCTCTTTTCCTCTCACTCTAATTCCTGCACTAAAATTATATTGTTTATTACATTATATTACAATTTTGTGCTACAAATATATGGGTTTATTGCAAAAATTTACTCTTTTTTTTACAAGTAATTTATTATTAATAAATAAAAAATGAAAAAGTTGCACCAATGCTGTGAGCGTTCTTTTTTTTGAATGAGAAGAGAATGACATTAAGAATTTGAAGTGGCTACTTCAGCCATTACAATTGCATTATACGGAGGAGAGATCTCCTCAATCCAGACTTGCTCCTCCATATTAGCCTGTCTACAAGAAAGAAAAAAAAAATAATAAAAACCTCCAATAAAGCTTGAATTACCTTATATGTACTAATACTGATTTTTTATCTCAAAATCTTAAGATCCGCTTCCTTATATATTTAAAATAATATTAATTAATTTTGGATGGATAGGTGATATATGATGATAGGAATCTATTTTTTCTTAATTAGAGGTCTCGAGTTTGATTTCTGGATATAAAGTTCCTCTAAACACTCAAATAAAAACACTTTGTCCTTCTTTATAGGTCTGCTTGGCATAAACTCGAATTAGTTAAACTAGTAGGCTTTAGATATCGGATATATATATAGTATGCTTAGTGTATTTCCCTAGTAACATCGTATTCTTATTTGATACCATCTCTGTTCTATAATATTTATCACATTTGAGAAAATGATTTGTTCCAAAACATTTGACACATTTGTGGTTTTAAGTAATAAATTTTTTTGCCATGTTTACCCTTTATATATATATATATATATATATAATGATTTTCTTAAAAAATTAATATTAAATTAAATATAATATAGTCATTTTACTTAATAATTTATTCTAATTTAAATAAATTTAATAATTTTTTTAAAAGACGTGAAATTTCAAATGACAAGTATTATGAAAGAGAGTAGGAAGTGAATGATTAAACAATAATTAGATGCAGGCAGTTCAATATTTGGTTTAGTCCAGCTATCTTGATTTGGAGGTCAGCTTGATTAAAATAAGATTCGATACAATGTGGAAAAATTCTTTTCTTTCAAAGTTTCAATAGTTTAATTTAATTACATAAAACTAATTTATTTTAATTAAAATAAAGAAAGATTAACAATGTCATAAACGCTGTTCACATTAATCATATTTTAAAAGCATCTCCATCTTGATTAATTTATTTATTTATGTACTGTGGTCTGTGACAGGCAATATAGGTGTCATTCCTATCATATGTTTAGTATTAATTAATTAGTTAATTAACATCTGCCGCCAGCAAAACCCTATCCTTGAAAAGTATATTTCGATTTAAACCTTGATTTGGCAACTAATGACGGATTTCTTTGGAATTTCACTAATTTTGTTAAATAAAGAAAAATACTTAGAAGTTAGCTCAGTTTTCTTAAAAAATTACTAATATTAATATAAGGAGAGACGAAAAGTGTTAATTATGATTAAACTCTAAATTAAAGTCTTAATAAAAAATCTGAATTTTTATTACTATTGGATAAATAATTCAGTGCCTAAATATTTATTTATTTATTTATTTTGAGTACAGGATAAATATTTATTTTATCCTATAAAAAAATAAAAGATTCCACTTACATACGTCTCAAAAAATGTCATTCTTTTCTAACAAAAGGAAAAAAAAGACTTCTCAACATAATCGATTGTTACATCTCAACTAAAACCAATTCAATGGTCAAAATAAATAAAAAAAATAGTAATAAGTCTAAACCTATGTAACAATCATCAAATTGAATCGATTTGATTTAATATATTAATCAACTTAATTTAATTTTCATCTTAAATATTTTAATTTATTTAATACATATTATATCAGTATAATTCAAATATTTTATTGAATTTCAATCATTTTCTCTAAATAATATAGTGAATTTAACAAAATTATTGAAAAATAAATTTGGTTTTAAATTTCAAAGATTACCAATGCAAGCAAGCTAATAGTATTTTCCTTGCAAGTACTGCTGGTCATCATGATTCATGGCCTGTACGTTTCATTATAGTCAAACATCTAGAACAAATATTTTAAATAAAAATAAGGTCAATAAACAAAGTTCTGTATCTATTTAATGATCCGAACTGCCATTGTTTATCTGTCTTGCATTATCTCCTCGGCCTTTATATGCTTAGTTTACTTCCCACGTGAAATCTCATACCATAACTCAACCTGTATAATTAAGAGTAAATCCTTCTTGTCAACTCTGCTATTGTAAACAACAGCTTTTCTTCTTCTCTCTATTTTCTTTCAGATCTAAAAATGGAGATTATTTCTGCACCATTTAAAGCCACATGGAGGAGATACTGGAGAAGAAAGGGATACCAAAGAATCGATGGAGGAAGAAAGAATATGAAGGTAATAAGAATTGGAGACCAAGGAAGTCCGAAAAGGGGTTGGAAGATAAGGACAGCGGCCAAGATAAGAATTTTAAAAGCTTCTACTTCCCCATTGAAGCTTATAGGGAAGCTAAAAAGTATTTATGTTAATAAAATGCTTAATTTGGCTGGAAGTGTTGGTTTTTTGAATAATGATAGTGTTTTTGGAAATAAAAGAATTCCAAAAGCAAGGCAAGCTGCTATTGCTGCTTATTCTAATGAAGAATTTGAGACCAGACTTGTTTATGAGATTTATAAGGCCTTGAAAGCAACTCAGTAGATGACGAAATTCTTGGAGGTTCTTAGTGGGATTATCTGGTTTTATTCAAGAATGCTGGAACGCAAGGGAAGCTGAAGATTTAGGACTAAGCGAGGTGCTGGCTTGGGTTTCTTGCCTTGGACTCAACTCTATATTGTGGTCGAAATCGACTCGGAAGAAGTTTCTCAGAGGATTTTTAGGAGTTTGGTACTGTTATTGATTGTTAAAATTTTAATGTGTGCTAGTGTTGGATCAAACGGCAAGCAAATAGAGCTGCTCAATCTCTGGGGATCTCTTTTGCTAGCTTTCCTTGTTTCTGTTTTGGCCGAATGATTCTGCACAATAATAATACTTTTTTTTTTTTTTTTTTTTTTTTTTTAACTTTTCAAGAAAAGGAGAAATAAACATATTTTGCCAAAACCAGTTTTACTATATCAGTAGCAATCCATATGCCCTTAGAATCCCCATTTCATCGCAAATTGGGCAAAAGCGTTCATTTTTTAACACTAGCAATAGCAAAAACATGATTAACTATGTGAGTGTGTGTGTGTATATATATAACTTTGATTACAATGTCTTGTGTTTGGAAAATGAAATTCTTCAGGCTTGAACTTTTATGGAATCTGGGAAAGGATTTGTAAGGAAGAATTCTTTTATAGAAATGCTTTGTTGTTGTTCTATTTGGATACAGTTTGAGGTGTCCGACAGTTGGTTTAGCTCATTAATATTGGACTAGCACGTATAACTAAGATGCGTACTCTACCTTTCCTTCCCTGCATTCTCTCCCATACCTTCCTTTCTTCAAATCTAATATCTCCACCTTTCTCTTTTCTTTCTTTTAAAATCATTATATACTCCCATTTACTCACCTAATGGGTGAAAAATTTTTTATTATCAGTCGTAATGCACTTATCACGCAGGTCCTTGCAACTTTATCACATTCTTTCTTTTAGAAAAAAAAAAGAAAAAAAAGAATTGTGGTTAGAGTATTCTTCAACTACGTACCTTAGAAGCATCGGCATTAAATGTTTGTCTCGAATTGTCTGAAGGTGCGATTCCTCATATCCACCTCACACGTTTAAAACTAAGAGACTTCTTCCCCTCCTAGCTGTTGATTTCTTTTTTTTTTTTTCTTTTGCCTTTTGTCCGATCTCTCATGAATAGGGTTTGCTGATAATGTATCATTGGCTGTCATTCACCTAATTATCATATATCAATTGAAGTTTAGTGTTTGTTGTATTATGATAAGTATGCTCAACATTGAAAATGATGTATTATTAACAAGCGATTGGACCAATTCTATTTTTAAGCGAACCTGACCTGCAAAATGAGAGATTCAAAATTTCAAAAATGCTTTGTTTACATACCATCTTCAGTTTGAGTATGAATTAACCCCATTCACATATTAAAATAGAGAAAGATTGACAGTTTCATTCACATTAATCAAATTTTAAAACACTGAATCTGCATCTTGATTGATTTATATACTGTGACAGCCAACCCATCTCATTCCTATCATTTGTGTGGTATAATAATTTTTTTTTTTATTTTAATAATTCCTCATCCGCACTCCACTAATCTGATCAATTTAAATTCGCATCGGACAGGCTCAAAAAAGAGTAAAATACTTCCTTTCGAATGTTTAAAGAGACTCCATATTTAAGGCATAAACTCAAAACCTTTGATTAAAAAAAAAAAAATCCGTCATCCTATCTCATACATAAAAAATTGTGTGATATAATAATTTAGTAATTAAGTATTTTTATTGTTCCCTTAATTAATTATTTAGTATCTGCCGGCAGCCAAATAATATCCTTGCAAATTAAATTTTAATTTAAAACTTGATTTCACATCCATCCAAGAAGAAGAAAAAAAAAATATATATATATATATTTTGTCTACACACAATTGCTTTTGTATCGAATGACGGAGTTCTTGGAATTTGACCAATTCATTTTTTAAATAAAAAAAAAACACGGCTCGACAAAGATGAATTATTATTTTAAAATTAAATATTGAATGTTGAAACAATTAAATCTGATGGTGATTTGTAGCTTTGTTTTGCTAAAAAGATTACTACTGTTAGATCCCCTTTTGCCGCCATATATTGAGTATTTTTAGAATTTTCTTACAAGATACCACAGCTAATAAATAATGCAATTGCATATAATATGGATCTCAATATTCATTTCTGGAAATTATAATTTTTAATTTATTTATAAAAATTTAAATTAAAATACTAAATAATACACATAGAGATTTAATTATTTATTTAAATCAAATTACGATCAAAATCAGATTTGGTGATTTCGATTAGATATGTAATTCAACGGCTAAAGATTTATTTTACAATACAAACAGGCTTACCGTATTTTCCTTGCAAGAACTGCTGGTCATTATTAAATTATGGTCAAACATCTAGAAGAACCAAAATTTAATTAATCACTGCCGCACGCATTTTTTTAAACATAATCATTTATTCTGCAAAAGTTTTTTTTTATAAAACGTAAGGTTTATAACAAACGAAGCTCTCTATATTTGAATTTTGTGGTCCAACTGCCATTGTTGATTTGTCTTTCATCGTCTCGTCAGCCTTTATATGCTTTGCTTTCCATAGTTTACTTCCAAGTGAAACCTTCTATTAAACATTTCCTCTGTTATCAAACCATAATCCAGACTTGTATAAAAAGCGAATCTTTCTTCTCCACTTGCTATCATAAACAACAGATTTTCTTTCTCTCCGTTTCTTTCAGGAACTAAAAATGGACACCATTTCTGTACCATTTACAGGCACATGGAGAAGATACTGGAGAAGAAAGCGATACCAAAGACTTGATGGAGGGATAAGAGGAAGGAAGAATATGAAGGTAATAAGAATCGGAGATCGAGGAAGCCCGAAAAGGGGTTGGAAGATAAGAACAGCAGCGAAGCTGAGAATTTTAAAAGTTGTTACATCTCCATTGAAGCTTATTGGGAAGCTGAAAAGCGCTTACGTAAATATGATGCTTAATTTGGCTGGAAATGATAATGTTTTTGGGAATAAAAGAATTCCAAAAGCAAGACAAGTTCCTATTGCTGCGTATTCTAATGAAGAATTTGAGACCAGACTTGTTTATGAGATTTATAAGGCCTTGAAAGCAACTCAGTAAATGAAGATGATGGATCAATCCATTTTGTGTAAAGGTGATGAGTATAGATTTAGCTTTGTACTTAATTTTTTCTTTTTTGGTCTTTTATTCCTTTAATTTTAGGGATTAGTTCCAAGTTCTTGCCTTTATCCCATGGAAAGCTTGGGATTTAGCTTTGTATGTTTATTTTTCATTGTAATTCTGCTTTTTAATTTTAATGTTTATTGTTAAAATTTTGTGTCATTAGCTAGTTCAAATCTTTTTTTCAATCAGATTATCATAACGCTAATTGTCACATTTGAAAAAATAATTTATTACAAAATACTTATCACTTTTATTATTTCTAAAAAGTAATAATAATAATAATAAATTTATTTATCCATGTTTAACCTTTGTATGTAACTAATAATTATTATTTTAATTTAATAATTTTCATAGAAAATTTATATTAAATTAAGAATAATATAGTCAAATTACTCAATAATTTATTATAATTTAAAAAAATTTAATAATTTTTTTAAAAGATGTGAAATTTTAAATATGACAAATGTTATAAAATCAAGATAATCGATAATCTATACTAAAATTATAATTTTAGCTGAAGTTAAATTAAACACAAACAATTATGAAGATTTCACAAGTTGAAGTAAATAAAGAAGTGCAAATAACTATTTAGTTTTCAAGTTTGGTCATAATTATAATTTCCCATATGCTCATTAATACTTGAGGGATAGCTAGCCATATTAATTATTTAATAACTAAAGGGTATCATTTTAAGATTAAATAATATTTAATTTTGTAAATAATAATCCAATTTCTATTAAGCATAAAGTCAATATACAAAGCTTTGTCCATATTTGAATTTCATGGTTCGACCACCATTGTTGACCTGACTTTATTATAATATACGACTTTAATTGTATGCTTTTGCTTTCCATGTTTTGCTTGCTTCCCACGTGAAATCTCGTAGACATTTCTTCTGATGCCCTACCATTCCGCGACTTGTATAGAAAGCACATCTTTCTTCTCCACTCTGCTATCACAAACAACCGATTCTCTTCTTTCTCTGTTTTCTTTCAGGAACCAAAAATGGACATTATTTCTGCGCCATTTACAGGCAGATGGAGAAGATATTGGAGAAGAAAGCGATACCAAAGGCTTGATGGAGGAATAAGAGGAAGAAAGAATATGAAGGTAATAAGAATCGGAGATCAAGGAAGTCCGAAAAGGGGTTGGAAGATAAGGACAGCTGCCAATATAAGAATTTTGAAAATTGTTACTTCTCCATTGAAGCTTGTTGGGAAGCTGAAGAGTGCTTATGTTAATATGATGCTTAATGTGGCCGGAAATGTTGGTTTCTTGAATAATGACAGTGTTTTTGGAAATAAAAGGATCCCAAAAGCAAGACAAGCTCCTACTTCTGCATGTTCTAATGAAGAATTTGAGGCTAGACTTGTTTATGAGATTTATAAGGCCTTGAAAGCAACTCAGTAGATGAAGACGATGGATCAATCCTTACTGTGTAAACTGTAAAGGTGTGAGTATAGATTTAGCTAGTTCCTTCATTTATTTATTTTTGGGTTCTGATTCCTTTTATACTAGGAATTAGCTCCAAGTTCTTGCCTTTATCCCATACAAAGTTTGGGAAATCTTGTTTTGTATTTTTGTTTTTGCTTGTAATATTCCTTGTTTAATTTTAATGTTTATTTTTAAAAAATTTACTTCGTTAGGTAACTGGAAACTTCTTTTTTTTTTTTTTCCTTTTCTTATTTTTTTTAATTGAATTATTTTATTGACAAAGGGGTCCAACTGTCTTAGTCTAACCCATGACAACAATGTCCTGCATGCAATAATGAACTCGAAATAGCCATTGTTGGAATTAAACAAGAACTTATATATCCCATTATTTTGATGTGTGCACCATTTTGGTTGTTATCGAAAAAATTATACCCGACGAATGGAATTTTATTATTTTTATCAGAAATTTAGTTTTTGATTCTAAGGCAGTCTTTGTTGGGCAGCAAGTTTGAAATAGAATTTAGTATTTTCATCAGGTTAAAACAATATTTTAATTAACTATAGCATTCCATAATGTGCAATATTAATATATATTTTAGTGTTTAGAGTTCGAAACAGTGTTTATAAAAATTATATTCGTTAACATTTAGTATTTTTTAATTTTTATGACACGTATATACATCATTTGTTTTAACCCTATTCTTCGCTTTGATATTTTTTTTATTATTTTATATTTAACAGCCAATCAAATAAGTATATGTATCTAATATTTTTATTTTAAACCGCTATACAGTGGTTAATTATTTACAGTTAATATTTAATAGTTAATTATTAGTAAAATTGTCAATAATTTTTAAAATAACTAATACTTATTTTTATTATCAATAACTACTAAAAATAACTATCAACTGTTAAAATAGTTAAATTTACACGACATTCTCAAAATAAACTGCCCATTAATCTTTGGGCGTTGTCGTTTGACCCACACATGGTCCTAAGCAGTAAGCACTGTGGACTATTTGTTTGGAGGCGAGTGAGCGTGCAGTAAGACAGGGCCGTTCCCGTCCAATAAGCCCAATAAAAGAATGAAAGATCAAAGGTATCAATCAGGTCAGCATAATTTCGGATTTTAGGTAGGACGCGGGTCTCCAAAAGCCGATGTTACTTATTGATATTTTAAAACGGGCCTTAGCCCGTGGACAGCTCGGAGTTGCCCGTTTTGACAGTGCTAGATTTTGTTCGAAGTCGAGGCAGTCTGAGCTGGAGGAGTTTGGGGTGGTTCAATCGGTCTGGTTTAAATTGAATTAGAACAGTATAAACCGAATCAATCACAAATTTTAAGATGAGAATAACATATAAAATTAAATAAACCAAAACAGTTTAATTCAACATTTTAATTATTCTCAGGTTGTAAAATTTTTTAGACCAAAAAGCTTAAATTCTTTCTATTTCTCCATTTTGGACTTTGAAGTTTTGCGATTTAATCCTTAAACTTTTCCAAACAGTAATAAAATTACCAAGAGAAAGAAACTGACGAGAATCAAGAAACATGAAACAGGAAAAAAAAAAGAAGAAAAAAAAAAGAAAAAGAAGAGTACATAAGAATTTGTGGTAGTTGGTTATATAACTAAGACATTACGCATATTTTATCCTTTTAGAATGGAGGAGGGCCACAGTTAGTTAAAGTAGTGATAAGGAAGCAACTTTACATTTATATATAATAAATAATTAATCATTAAACCTTCCTTAAAATATAACTTGAAAACTATGCCTTAATCCACTCATGATGGCTATATCAAACCTTCTAAGTTCAAACAAACCCACACCACTTTTATCGTCTCATCTCATTCTTCCATACCACGCCATTTCCTTCCTTTCCTTTCCTCTCCCTTCCCTAACTAACCTCCCTTTAATTTCCTTCTATTCTAACTAATAATTTAATATATATATATATATATATATATATATATATATATATGTCTCTGCCCACATGTGCCTCTCTAACCGCTTTGTTTTCTGTTAGATTTTTAACAAAGGTTTTGAGGTATTTGGCGGGAAGGAATTCCCCACTCCGACTCTTTGGAAAGTTTCTGCTGTGATTTACCCCTTGATACCATCATAGGCTTAAACCAACCCAATATATCCTCGTATTTATCTTTCTAAATAGTACTCATCAGAAACTTTCCGTCGTTTATCTTACAGTGTACCTATCCACAGTGGATTCAGCCATCTCCGTTGTTTCTTTCTTCCACCCCATAAAACTCCTCCAGCTACCATTTCTCTCTCTCTCGATAATCATTCGCTGCTCAAGTAATCATTTCTCTCTCCCTCTCTCTTTCTCTCTTTAACTTCTTAGGTTTGGTTTCGCGTTATTGATATTTATCTGGTTTGTTTGTTTGCAGTTATATACTTTAAGATCGCCGACAATGGAGAAAAGCGCATCGCCTCCATTCGATCAAATAACCGTCTCTCCCGCCTCAAATTCACCGCCGCTTCCTTCATCTCCACCGTCAGATAATCGCACTCAACAATTCGCCTCGACTTTCACCAAGCTTTATCACTCCATTTTCCCGCCAAAACCCTCGCCGCTTCCATCATCTCTCTCCTTCTCTATAACTCCATCCACTTCCTCTCCGTCCTCTGCTGCCACCACTGAGGAATTCGACATTGAGCATCGACTTCACCAGGCGCGCCTGATTTTGGAGTATCAGGAGCTCTGCGACCACTACGAGCTCTCTCTCGATCGTCTTCAAGCTCTCACGACAGAGATCGAATCACTCCGTCAAGAGAACACAAATCTCAGACTGGCCAATAACGACCTGGTCAAGCTTCTTAGCCTCTCCTCACAGGCCGCAATTCAGAGCCGCTTTAACAGTCGGGAGATGGTTGAACCAAGCCGGTTCGAGAGGAGGAATGGGGAGCGAGTCACGTTGCCAAAGAGTATCTCTGTCCGATCTAGCGGTTATCTCAAACTGAATCGAGCCGATAATGCAAGCAATGGCGGTCAGAGTAGCACCTCAACTCGGTCCCGAGTCTCTAGTCATCACGATCAATTCGTTTCTGGACCGGTGAGTTAGATATTTCCTCTCTCTTTTTAACAGAATTTTCAATATTGCACCGCCACGTGAATTGTCTTTTTTCGATTGTCTATTTGTCCGATTGAGCCGTCATTAGAATACTTCTGGTTCGTTTGATTTACTGATAGTTTTGCAGAACCGTTGATCAAAAACAATTTTGTTACAATGTATATATGCAGGTGCAGCAGCGAGTCTGTGTGCCAGGGGGAGGCAAGAGGGATAACCCTGCAGTGGAATTGGAAGTGTTTAACCAAGGGATGTGGAAAACAGAGCTATGCAACAAATGGCAGGAGACAGGCGAGTGTCCTTACGGCGACAATTGTCAATTCGCTCACGGCATAAAAGAACTCCGTCCAGTTATAAGGCATCCAAGGTACAAAACTCAGGTTTGCAGAATGGTTGTCGCCGGTCAGGCGTGTCCCTATGGTCACAGGTGCCACTTTCGCCACTCTCTTACTGAGCATGATAGGCTAATGGGCCCACGTTGATCTAAGGGAAGGAAATGTAAAGATTAAGTAAATGCCAAAGGGGATGTATATATGAAGATGAACCTAATCGTACATTACATGGAAAATTTAAAATAATAATGGAAGAACTGATAAATGAGGAATATAAAAAATACATTAAAAATATATAATAAATAGTAAAAAAAAAAAAGGGTAATTCGGGTTGGTTGATAAATTTTTGTAAGTGAGAGAAATTGTTTGTTATAGGGAAATATTTCCGAGTTCTGATATGAATAGAACCGGTTGGATGGCTCTATGTAATGATGATATTTTGTTGTGCAATGCTACGCAACCTTCACTTCAAGTTAGTTATATGTATTCTCTTTACAATCTCTCTCTCTCGCTCTAACAAACCAAACCAAGCACACGCAGTCCATAAATTATAAATATTTAGATTTGTTGTGGACGTGTAAAGATATCAATGTTATTGTTGCATTTTGTCAAATTTGATGTTGATAGTGCCAGGGAGTGCGTTGTTACATAATCTTTTCTAATGAATATTCCGATCCTCTCGTATGAATATTTTTGGGGTTTAGTGTTAAATGATATGTGAGACGCATGTATTGGATGATTTGGAACTCTGTATTATGTGTCAGGTGGCAAGGGGTAGATCAGTTGTTTAGTCTGACGTGCCACGTATGTAAAAAAAAAAAAAAAAGTTGATTCGAAATAGTAAAAATCGAAAAATCACTGTTCATTAATATACTTTTAATTGCTAATTTCTAAAAATAGTTCAATACATTAAAAAAATAAAATAATATTTAAATTAATTTGCTTCTTAAAATATCAAAGTAGAAGTAATTATTATTATAATTATTAAGTGGATGCTCTATATAGACCAGAAGTTTGTATTCTTAATTATTTCGGATTCTATCTTTTTAATTTATATAAAACTCTATTAGAGTTTCATTTATATATATATATATATATATATATATGGTTTCTCATAAATAATTAATACACTCTCGTATTTTGCTCTCTATTGTTTATCTTTCTTTTTTTTAATTTTATATTATTTTACAACACGTTATCAGCACAATTTTTATTTTACCATTTTTGTTCTTGGCTCTCTTGATCAAATCGCAAATTGTTTAAAAAAATATCTCTTAATCAAATCGCTTAAAGAGAGAGTAACTTGTGATTCTCGACAATCAAAATTAGGATTTGTGTATTTCAATTTGTTTACACTTAAAAGAAAGGTAGAATTATCAAAGGTTCATCATGAATTGATGCATTTATCATTATAAAGTTTACAAAACTATAAGTTATTTTCATTTTGTAATATCAAAGTTATAGTTTTATTGTTATAATTATTACTATATTAACATTTATTATCCATATGGTACAGATTTTTTAAAATTAATTTATTTATTTATTAAATATAATTAAGATATTATTGTTATTATGTTTGGAGCTCATATTAGCTATTGATCTAGAATGGTAAATGATATTTATACCTCGAATATGATCTTGAAGTAACAATGTCGAGAGAAAAGGTTTTGTGATAAACTTTGGTTTTAATTCAGTCCTTTTATTATTGAACTCCTAATTAATATCATGAAGCTTATCCAATTAGATTTTCTCCTCCACCTTCAACTCCTTCGCCATCTTCTTCTTCTTCTTCTTCTTCTTCTGCGTAAACAATGTTTACGCATTCCCAGTCAGCAACTGGTTGTTTCTCCTTAAGTCTAGCCAATATATTAGACCGAACACTTAAGCAGGCCTTCGCCAAATCCTCCTCCTAGGACTCCTGCTTCCTAAGCTCCTGAACTTTAGATTCTAACTCTTTTCACTCATTTTTCCTCCTTCACTAACCTCCTATTTGGATCTCCATTTCTTTATTCTTATTTAAGAGGTCCCAGTTCTCCTCCTTCACTAGATCGACATCCCGAGCCAAAAGCTTGACTTTGTGTTGCTCTTCTTGCTCCTACAATGATTTCCCAGCATCTCTTAAAGCGATCTCCATCTTATTCTTCTTAACCTCCATTTCCATTAAGGCAGATTTCACTCCGATCAACTTGGCGTATTGGAGGTTGTTGGCATTTACCATCTGAAATAGGCACTGGTTTAGAAAGTCCTTAGTCGTCCATCATCCATGTGCTCAAAATACTGAGCATCAGTAGGGAACGAGCAAGCACGAGCTAACTCTCTACTGGGGCCATCATCTTGGACGCTGCAGTTCACCTCATATTTGGACTCAAAATTAGATCAGAGATCTATAGCCTGAGTTCAAGGAAGAGGATGAGTAACTGGTTGGATTAGGAGCTTATGCAGAAGTAGGCGCCTCCCTTGCTCGCTTCTTAGAAGGCTCGATAGGCGAATTTTGGAGGGGTGGCTCAGCAGAGGGCTTAACGCTTGTCTACACCATTTCAAGCTCTAATCGAGACACCCCTTTGAACCCACAGCAGCCACTTTCTTCTTCATGACGTTTGCGATCTTGTTTAACTTGGAGCTCTTGCATTTCTTGGGAGCCATATTTGTACAAAGACAAAAGAAAAAAAATTAAAAGGGTCAATTTAAACAATTCTAAGCAAAATAACTCAAATAATGAAAGATACCATGATCAAAAGGGTTGGGCCTAATGGGTCCACTAGGCAAGCTGATAGGATAACCCTCAGATATTACTTTCTTTAAATCCACACAATAGAGCCCCCTAGCCTTTATTAAATCAGCTACACCTCGGTCATAAAGAGTGGGCAGTTCGGGAAGGAAACGATGGGGATCTATAGACTAGTTGTTTGGAATATCGAACCCCCAAGGAGCCTCACAATGAAATACTTATATTTCTAATTTTTTAATGATGAAATCTTAGACTTTTTTTGAAAAAATATTATAGTTGGTCTTCGCTTAGAGATAACAATGATCCTTGTTAGGGCGAATAGAGAAATGGTACAAATTTCTAACCATGTTGGCGGTTAGATTACTTTCATCTTCCCAAACCAGCGTGATTACACCGCAAAGAAATCTCAATCCATTGGGATGCAACTGCCTTAGAGTGATCTGATAACTATTGAAAAATGAGTTCTGAGGTTTGGAAAGAGGGAGCCAGACCCCAATTCGAAAGGTCTCCTCATACATCATTATCGAATTGTCATCTAGAGGGGAGTTCACCTGCATATCTTCAAAAGTTCGGATCAACTTATACTCTTGCGAAATATTATAAGTATAGTATTTATCCAATAGCTTGCCCTTATCAATATCAGATGGTACATTAGAAATCCGAATATTATTTTGGTATGCTCATTACTAGGTTGCTTAGACAGTATTTGGACATCTTCATCCCTTGAGGAACCTATAGCCTCAAGTAAATAAAAGAAGAAAGGGAAAGAAGACTTACTACAGAGATAAAGTGTATTATAGAGAGAGAAGCTCTGAGAAGCATTAATTGGCAAGCATAGCAAATGAAAATGGAAATGGCCTTTATATAGACTAGACGAGGTATGTGAATGAGGCGGCTCCCTGAGTGCTCTCCCAAACCAATCTGACGCTTGGGTTCCGTACTAGTTAAAAGGAAATCTGTGTCATTATTACAAATCATTTAAAACCCAAAATAATAAATAAAATATATAAATATATGATAACTAAATAAAAACTCTTAAAAACATCCTGTGAATATTACATTTGAACATATATGATCAAATAATCGATAGAGGACTACTCTTAATATATAATATAAAACATATTTAATAAAATATATTAGACTCCTAAAACAACCTTAATTAATGAATAATTTAGGACTCATAGTTCTTATTTTATATAGATTACTCGGATATTCACTATATATATATATATTCTAAATTCATCCTAAAGGCAAGTTAATTCACAATTTACTCTATCTGAAACTTTGAGAAATTAACAAGATATTTTTAACATCAGATTATGAGTATTTTTGATAAAATTAACTGTTTTGATAGTTATTAGTTGTTTTTAATAACCTTTAGCTATTAGCTTTTTAAATAATTTTTTATAAAATATTAAAAATTAAACGTTATATGAGTTAATTTTTTGATAAAAAAGTAATTTTAATCTTAAAAGCTATTTCAAATGGTACGTTACCAAACACGATAAAAAAATAATATTTTCATATTGACTAGTCAAAACACTAAAAGATACTTAAAACACTGTTGTCCAAACGTTAATCTAAGTATGTAAATAATGGGAGAGTATTAGATTTTGTGGGTAAGAAAATGAAAGTAGATTTATGTTATCCAACCAAATATAGCCTTGTAAACTTGAGTTGAAATTTGAAACCCACCTGGAGGTCAACATAAATATAAATTTGTATGCATCTTCTGATACAGAATATCTTCTTTAATTAATTTTCAACTATAAAAATACACTTAAAAGGTACTACAACTCTGAGTCTCTGACTCATCATTTATGAAATTTATTTTTAAAAAAAAAAAATAAATTGTAATTATAATAATAATTATAAGTTGATATAGAGTAAACAAAAGTTGAAAAAACACAGCATTTCTGCTTTTGCGGTTACCAGCAAACAAAATCCAGGTAAAGATTACGTCACACTTAATGTTTGCAGCTTTCTCCTTAGCTTTGAACCAAATGTTGCTTAGTGTGTTTTTTTTCCTAAAATGGGTACTTTCAGTACATATATATTTGTGTTTTGACATCAAAAGGTAAGACAGAGAGAGAAGATCATTTTCATGGATTTGAATCAGTCAACTGAATTCAACTCTTCTTCAAACACTTATTCTCCCCCACCAATTCATCATTTCATGCCAATCTCTAATAATTTCATGTTCCCTAATTACCATTATCAGCCAACAAAGCAGGTGAGAGAGCTAATCCTAATTAAATTGTTTTCTTGTTTAGTATGTTATAATTGTTTTTAATTGTCTTCTTCTTGTTGTCATTATAATTGACATGTAGGGCTGTGAAGAGGCAAGGCATTCCAGATTTATGCAAATGCAGAAGCAGAATTTGGACTTCTTTTGGAATCAACAACTATTGGAGATCCAAACTACTTCAGGTAATTAATTAATTTGAATTTCTTGTCATCAATTGGGATGGATATGTAATTATATATTTATTAATCTGTATACCCATGTTGGGTTCTTCTTGATCTATCTAAGCGTGCAAGACTCATCATCAACTACCTCTCGCAAGGATCAAAAGGATCATGAAATCAGATGGAGAAGTGAAGGTTTGATATATATATATATATATATATATATATATATATATATATTTTTTTTTTTTTAAGTGCTTCTGGCTAAATTGATTTATAGATTTAAGAAACTCTCTTTTCCTTTCTTTAGCTTGTTCTTCTTTGTTTGGTGTAAGCTCAAAGCTAACGATGAAATTTTTTAGATGATAAGTGCAGACACTCCTATATTGTTCTCAAAAGCATGTGAGCTCTTCATTCTGGAGCTAACTCTTCGGGCATGGCTACAAACTGAAGAATGTAAGCGTCGAACTCTGCAGCGCTGTGACATAGCTAGAGCCATCAGGCATGATGATGCTCTTGATTTCTTGGTTGATGTGGTTCCTCATGATCATGATCATGACCATGGTCATCCTAATAAGGTGTTCTTCTGTTTCTTCCTTTCCTCTCTACATTTAATGCATTGGATATTGACATTAAGAGTCTGTTTGGCATTGCCATTCGAACATTAACTTTTTTTTTTTTTTTTGAGAAGCTTCTTTTTATTGAAAATATTGTGTGCGTCCATTTCTACGTTACTTAAGACCTTATAGGGAAATAGATTCTAACCCCTATTCTCCCTTAAAGGTTGATTATATTTTTCAGCTAAAATTGAATTAAGGTTCGATTATTTAATTTCCTTGCTAAGCGTTCCACTTTCAATTTGAATCAAAGAACGGATGCCTTTTTTTATCAAGTGAGCAAGCTCATGTTTATCAACAAGCTTGATAAAGATGATGGTGGACGCTCAATTCCGATGGTAGTGTTCAAGGCTAGGTAGAGCTGCATGTGGGGGTATATCGAAATGTTGATGGCCATTGGTGACTGGGTATGGTGCGGGTTTAGGCAGCTGTGATGTTGTGAAGCTGAATTAATGGGTCTTTTCTATGGGTTTAAGATAGGAATGGGATGGTGGCTGAAATCTGGTTCAGTTCCAACTAGATTCTGAGGTAGTTATTCAGTTTTTAGCTTTGAAGAAGGTAGGAGTGCTGCTTTATAGAAACCTGACTGAAGCTTGTTTGGAGTCTTTTGAACCTCTTGAGCAGAAGAGATTGACGATTCAATAAAGAGGCCATTTCCGGACCCCATGGCTTTCATGTTTTTGACTAATCATTCTCCTAAGACACGTGAGTTGTTAGAGGCTGATAGTGCTGTAGTTGTCTGGCCATTTCATGTTTTTTTCACGAGGGACTGTACCATCAGGGTCGGGATGGGTAGCTATACATACCCCTTTTCCTGAATTGCAAGGGGCAAATTGAGTTTTCTTCTTTTGAGAAGCAATTAACTTCTTCTGGTAATGGTGATTTTATATTCAGGAGGATGAGAGTGGACCGTACGGTGAAGCAAACGAACATGTTGCTGCTATCCAAGTGCCATTTCCTATGATAGACATTAACGAGGTAAGTTAAATACTTCAAATGATCTTATTACCATTACTGGAAATTGAGGGCATAATATTTTAATTATTTCGTCTTATTAACAATAAACAATGGGCTAAAAGCCCATTAGTATGAAAACTTCAAAGTTATAAGCAACCTAAACTATTTCAAACCATTTTCTTATGTCCTCTTTCTCTATTTCGCCCTTTTTTTTTTTTTTTGTCATCCTAGAGAGTTTTAAAATATTTCAATTATTGAATTAAAAAAAAAATTATATATATATATTTATATTGAAACTCATGCTATAATTACTATTCATTATAATTTCATTGAATTTTAGAATATTAAGTATAAATAAAAAAAAATCATTTACATTCATCTTCAAATCTAAAGATTTTAAAAATGTTTTAAAATTTAATAAAGTCTTAATCCATTACACCTAGGGATGATAATTTTATCCGATCCGGTACATATCCAATCCGATTTTAGTAGATTTGTATAGTGCATAAACGGATTAGGGATTGGTTTAGTAAATTTTTACTATTCGCTGTCCGTATTCAAAAAATATTTAAAATAAGAAAAATTATAATTGTACACCCTATTTTTTTTTGTCGAAATTAACTATTCTACTTTGTATTTTTTTTAAATACACTACCATATTCTCATGTTTTTAGTCCATTAAATTACTATGAAATGACTTCAATAACCCTAACTAAAAGACAAAATCAATTTTTTTATCTTGCTGGAAAATCATCAGTGTTGCTGCCCGTGGTGGCAAAAAAACTGGGTTATCTCAACCTAACCACCAAAATGATATGTGGCAAAAAAAAAAAAAACTAAAACAAATTGTTTACCAACACAAGCAATTCAACTCTTGCAATGGCCAAAATAAAACTTGCCAAGCTTACATTGATCCAAACTCCTTCTGTTTCTACCTTTCTGAACAATGATCTATCTCAAATTTCTGAAAATAAAATGAATATTTTTGAAACAGAAATCCATTGTGGAGGGAGAGAAAGTGTTATAAAGAAGTCCTAATTTATGACGAGAAAGTTTTTTAAATGTTTTTTGAAAAAGAAAGAGGAAAAACAGGCTGTTTTGGTGAAATTTTTTTTTTCTATTTTTATACCATTGGGTTTTTTTTACTTGTTCTTTGGAAATGCAAGAGGATCCTGGGTTTGATAGACCTAAAATATGAGGGTATAATAGTGTATTTTAAAAAATATTTAATTTTGATAAAATACAGGAATACGATTATAATTTTTGTTTAAAATAATTTTTTTAAAGAAAATTATACATAAACATCTTTTTAATTATAATTAATTTTATAATCATATTTAATATTTATATTGAGTCAAAATAATAATTTTATAATTTTTATTTTCATTTTTAAAAAACAAAGATAAAAAATATTTTTAATGATAAACGAGTCCATGTATTTAAATGGGTAATCATAATCGGATTTAGGATATGTTTGGATTCGGATAGTGCATTTTCAAGATGTATCCGACCCATTGTCATCCTTAAATATACACCCCTTCAAGTATAAAATAATGTATTAATTATTGAATTAATTTATATGCTAAGATTTTGATATTTTGATAAAAATTAATATTAACACTTTTGTAAATTTTTAAAAATTAATTTGATTATTTTTTTGAAACTTTTATGATTTGATTTTAATTAAATATTGATTTAATTAAATAAAAAAAATTGAAGAAGTTTTGAAATAATTGAAGAATTGAAGAGCACATTCTGTCGTTGTTGTGGCCGAATCATCAGGCTTTGTGAGTCGGTGGTGGCAGGCCGTGCATCGAGCATGTCTCAATGTGTGTCGCATCCTGGTGTGAGCTCTGGTAGCAACGCAGGTCCTGATTGACGGTGGTTGTTGGTTTTTGGTTTAAATTACTATATATACATTTAAACCTGCCATTTTTTGGAGAGACAAACATCATTCAGTCAAAGGACGAGAAACCCAGAGTCTTCCAATCACATTGTGACTGTTTTGAGAGTGCCAGAAGGCAAGTGGTGATATTGACCATAATAGGCCTTTCACTGTCGGTAAAGTTTTAATAAATAAGAAAATAATTTAGAAAAAAAATGACATTTTTCTTTGTGGTCCTGCATGGTTTTTCAATTTTTAAATTGGGCACAATCACTTTTTTAATTTGTTCAATTAAGTCTTGAAATTAATTTTGATTAAATATATAAAAATTATTGGTATTTCATCAAAATCAATTAAAATGTATAAAAAAAAAAGCTTCATCAGTTATATACTTACATAGAATTCTAGTGAAATTTATATAAATTTTTCAATTTCGTCAAACTCAATGATTCTTTTAAAATTTAACATATTTTTAATCTAATATATCATCAAGACAATCAAAACTGAATAGAGCGCATTCAAACTTATTAATATTGAAAAATGGCTAAAAGCCCATTATTATGAAAACTTCAATGTCACCGGCAAGATATGCTATTTCACACCATTTTCTTGTGATCATTTTCTCTCTTTCACTTTTTTCTTGTTTTTCTTTTTTTATGATTTTTGAAAAGTTCAAACATTTGAATTATTGAATTAGAAAAGCAAATTATATATATACACACACACTAAAACTCATGCTAAAATCATTTTCTTTTTCTTTTTTTTTTTTTGGTCAGGATTTGGTCTTGACAGATCATGAAATTGCTGAACAATTGATGATGAGATCACCAATGCCTTCTGCTGAATTCAGTTATGAACCTCATTTTAAGGTGAAGGTACAATATATGAGATACCATTCCATTAAATCATTTATCTACACTTATTGTGATTGGTTATGTCCTTGATTGGGCTCATAGACTGCTCTCATCATTTGCACGTCTGTTGTCTAACAATAAATTTTTTTTTTTTTTTTTTTTTTTTAATTTTTTACAGCCAGATGTATAACAGAGAAGCTTACTTCTGAGGCTTCAGAGAAAGCATGATAATGAACAACTGAAGGAAGAAAGTAGCAAACATCATCTAATCTTGAAAAATAAATGAACTTATATTTTAATTTGTATTTAATGTTAAGTACATTTGTATTTTTTTTAACTAGTTTTATATTTAATTTATGGTATGATATTTAATTCAAAATTTAGACATTATATATATGTATTAAAATAAAACCTAAAAACACTGTTTATAGAATAGTGTTTTTTCAATTTAACCATCTCTTTTTTTGCTATTCCTATTTTACCCTTTTTATTATTTCAACTTATTAGATTCTCTTGGTCTACGTTGTAGTCACTGAAAACATTTTTAATGTGTCATGACAATTTTGCTTGAGCATGGTTAGGTGAATCGATTTCCGACCATCTCGATCATTTAATTATTATATTATTAGAGGGTCCTACACAATGTATTGAAATACGAGAATGTGTTATAAAGAGAGGAAATACCATAATTATAGTAAGTATGATGGGCAATATTAGTTTTTCTCCCTCTCCCTCTCCTCCATATCCGTCGAGCCTCTCTCTCCCGGTCCCTTTCATCGCCGGCCAAACAACAACAGAAAATAAAAGACAGGAAGAATCAAGAGTCACCAACTCAGGTGTCCCCCTCCCATCTCTCCCCTCTCTGTAACACAAACTCCTACTGTTGCGACGTCGCTATGTAACAAATTATCAAATTTATTAAATTTCTACCTAATTTCTTAATTTTTTATCATGACTTAATCTTTGATGGTCAATTGAATTAAACATCATAGGGTTCACTATACACTAACCTGAGCTAAGAGGAACTCACCGGCAGTGTACAGTCCGCCGAAAAGTCAAGGAAACACAGCTATCAAATTAAATCTCCGTAAATATAAACTTTACATTTATGTATTTACCCTCTATGTATTTGGGCAAGTACATATGCATTTACATTGCTATTATACTTCACACCCATACGTGTCCCAATTTTTACATTATTTTATGACTTCCGTCTAGTTAGGAGTCCCACCATTTAGAATTTTCGATTTTGGTTTCCCATCTTCCTTAGATAAAATAATATATGTAAGATGAATCTTTTTTTTATACTAATAACAATTATAAAAATTATCTACCTATATCTACATGTTTGAATAATAAATATTATATTAATAAAATTAAAATTTTGAAAAGAAAAAGAAAATTGAATTTTATATAAAAAATTAATTTTATAATAAATAATAAAAACAGACATTAGCAAATCAGGATTAGAGCCACAGCGTGGTATGGGGCAATATTGCTTGTTCTCTCCTAATGTTAAACTAACCGCAGAAGGGTCCTAACTCAAACTCAGCCCACTAAAGATATGCTCGAACAGTGAAATTCATCTGCAGAACATATGTCTATTCATTGCTAAGTTTATTTAAATTTTTATATTAAATTCAAATTTAATCTCAAAAATGAATCACAGGTCTATTTAATTGTTCTTTGCGTACACTCAAATCACATGCCGGTTATGGTGGATAGCTGTCCAGCAACAATATGTATGATCAGTAGAATCTGTCAATCTGATATGACGAAATATTCCCAAAATATAAATAAAGTAAAACGTATCTCACAAAGAGTTGAAAATCATAAATTACAAATTTAGTCCCTTGTATTTTCGATATTATCTTTACACCCCCTATTCTTCTTTGAATAAAATGGTTCCCCATCTTTTTCCATAATACTTCTTGATGTGGGACAAAATAAGAAAAATTGTGGTCCAACAAGCAAAACCCAAAAGTACAGAAAAAGTATATAAAAGCAAAGTATGAGTTAGGTAGGCTCCATTCAGTTCATCTATAAATAGGCTAAACCTACACTCGCTGAATGCATAAGCTTGTTGATACAATCAGAAGAAGAAGACACTATGATCATGAGAAGGGGGATAGGGAGATTCAGAGCTACCGGAAGTTGTTGGAATGGGCGGTTTGGGAAAGAATTGAAGTTATTTAAATATTTCTTTCCCAATGTCGCCCATTCCATGATTTCCAGAAGCTCCTCCCTTTCCCTTCTTTTCTCTTGCTCCTCACCATCATCTCAAGCATTCCCGTACAAGTTCATATCCTTTTCTTTTAGCTTTTTATTTATTTGTCATCGTAGAAAAATATTTACCCAGTGATATTTAATGTTTTCATATTTTACTCTTTTTAGTTTCACTTTTTATTAATTAAATGAATAAAAAAATACTTCCTAAGAAATAAGTGTCAATAATTGACGAATTCATTATATAATAGTTTAATAATATCGAGTACTTTTTGAAAAATAAATACTTATTCCATCACCTTAAATTTTCTCACATCAATTTTTTAATAAATTAAGTATAGTATCTCAATTTATTAAATTATATTTTTAATTTATTCATATAAATAAAATTTAATCTAAGTTTTCAATTATAACTTTTTAAATGTATAATTATGAATATTTTGAATAGTTAATTTCGTAATATATATAATTGATTTACCAATTCATTTATCTATAAATAATTATTAATGGCTAATTTTCTTTATTAATTTACTTTTTTTTTCATTTTTTTCAGACCTAGCTAATCGATACATGCAACTGATATCAGTTTATAGTATTATTTCTTTTTTTTATTTTGATTAATTCGTATATTGATATTTTGACATTTTTTATTTAAAAACTTATTTTTAATTATAAAATTAAATATCCTAAAATGATTGTTGATTCTTTATTCAGGACAAATAAATTTTATAAATTTTATTTAAAAGTTCATATTTGTATGTTTGAAATGAAAAGAAAAAAGATGTACAATTCAATTCTAACAATTCAATTTTATAAAATTGAACATAAATACACAAAATTCTAAAGAAAGATAGAATTTTCAAATAAATTTCACGAAACCAAGCAATCCAACCTTTCATGACAAAAATATCATTCTTCTTCTTTACAAAATCAAATTTTTAATTTTTTTTACTTATTTAACTATTTTATGATATCAAATTTGACTAAAATCATTTAAAAATTTATTTTTTCAGAAATATATTTTTTATCATTGTTTTTTATGTTAATGTTTTTTAGTATCTTTTTACTATTGAGGAGAGATAACCAAGTTAAATAAATATTTATTATCAAATTAAATGCAATAATTTTATTAATATTATATTTATTTTACTAAAAATATAAAATATTATATAGTATAATATAAATATAAATATAATTATTATTTATTATTTATTTTTATGAAATTACTATTTCAATGTGTTGGTAGTTTAAATTAGTCTGGTAGTTTTGAATTAATCAATAAGTGTCCTATTCTACAGGAGTTATTTTCTGTTATTTAAAATATTTTCGCTACTGCTATATTTAGATTATTTTGCAGATCTTTAGTTATTTTCTGTTTTGTAGTAATGGCTATATAAAGCCCAGCAATTGCTCAATTAAAGGAGGACTTTTAAATCCAATTGATATGGTTGTCGACTTGTTTTTTGATTAATTTAACAATTGGTATCAGAGCCCCACTGGCCCTGAGAAATAGAAAACAAACTGTTGAGTGATCAAACTCTGCGAGGATGAGTGATAATAAAACCTTGACCAAGGTCCCTCACTTTGATGGTCACTATGATCACTGGAGTGAGTTGATGTAGAATCTTCTTAGAGCTAAAGGACTTTGGAGCTTGGTAGAGGATGGTTTTGAAGAACCAAGGATGGAAACAAAATTAACAGATGCTCAGCAAGCTCAGCTTGATGATGCAAGAACCAAGGATCATCAAGTGAAACATTATCTGTTTCAAGCAATTGACAGAACAGTCTTCGAACAAATTCTGGACCGTTGCACAGCAAAAATAGTATGGGATTCCATGAAAAAGAAGTTTGGTGGAAATAAAAAAGTAAAGAAATCTCTTCTTAACGCATTAAGAAGGGATTTTGAAATTCTTAAAATGAAAAGAGATGAAATTGTCAATGAATATTTCATAAGAGTGATGGTGGTAGCAAACAAAATGAGGAGCAATGGAGAAGAGATGACGGATACCAAAATTGTTGAGAAAATTTTGCGTACCCTCACAGAGAAGTTCACATATGTCTGTGTATCCATTGAAGAGTCTAAAGACATTGAAACCATGTCTGTTGATGAACTACAAAGTACCTCGGTAGTTCATGAACAAAAGTTTCGTCGAGTGCACAAAGAAGACGACGACCAGGTACTGAAAGTTGAAGGACGATCAAACTCAACCATCAGAGGAAGAGGTTCTTATAGAGGAAGGGGACGAGGTAGAGGAAGAGCTATATTCAACAAATCTACCATTGAATGTTACAAGTGCCATGATTTAGGGCATTTTCAATATGAATGCCCAAAATTAAACAAGGAAGCTAATTATGCTGAATTGGAAGAAGAAGATGGATACTACTGATGGCATATGTCGAACT
>CANUEP010132842.1:0-19520 GCA_947857235.1 Jatropha podagrica | reverse complement strand
CCCCACTCCCTCTCCGCCGCCCCGCGGGGGCCACGGCTGCGTTTTGGGTTGCGGTGGGTGTCCTGCCGCGGGCGGGGCGCGCCGGCCCCCCCCCCCCCCCCCCCCCCGGAGTTGCTTTTGGGCATGGTGTTGTGTCTACAATATTCTGGAAGTGGCATGCTTTTCTAATTTGATTTTGTGCTAGATTTTCTCTGGAAGAAAAGCAAGAGATGTCTGCCACATGCAATATTTCCTTTTGGAGAGCTACTATAATTTAGTAATCTTAACCCCATGATGATGATCCTGTGCAACTTCTTCCTATTTTCACTCCTCCTTTATCTTCCCATTTGCATATACTTTTTTGTGCTTGCTTATCATCATTTCTGAAATTTGCATGCAGGATTTTGATTCACTATTGGCATCTTTGGATGTGCGTGGGGTTAGAGAATCCCATTTGCACATGATGTTGCAAAAGGTTGAGATGTCCTTTAAAGAAGCTGTTAGGAGGAACATGCTACGTGCAAACACAGGGAGACAAATTTGGGACACTGTTAAAGCAGAAGCTGTTGATATGGTTACTGGTCCTGACTTTGGCACTAATATTGATAGCCCAAGCAGCACTGTATGTCTTGCAGATTCTGATATGTCTGAGACCTCGACATCTTTTGCTGTTGAACTTGGAAGAAATGAAATTGAGCGGAATTTTGCCTTGAAAAGATATCAGGATTTTGAGAAGTGGATATGGAAAGAATGCTGTGATTCTTCAGTATTATGCGCAGCGAAGTATGGAAAGAAAAGATGCAGACAACTGCTCAGTCTCTGTGATTACTGCTATGATATTTATTTCTCTGAAGATGACCATTGCCCTTCTTGCCATAAGCCATATAAGCACTCTAGCAGCGACTTCAGTTTTTCCAAACACGTGGCTCACTGTGAAGAGAAACCAAGGATTGGGCCCGCTTATAATTCGCGTGGTTCATCTTCTCCACTGAGGATCAGGTTGCTTAAATTGCAATTGGCCTTGATTGAGGTGAGTGCGTTCAATGTTCTTATCTTGGCATATCAGCTTTATATTCCTGGTACTATTATTGTGAATTTTACCTTTACCATTAGGAAAGTGCATCTGAATTTTGGGCTTGCAGGTTTCTATCCTGCCAGAAGCTCTTCAATCTGTTTGGAATAATGGCTATCGAAAATCATGGGGTACGCACCTGCAGTCCTCATTGACAGCTGAAGACTTGCTTCAGGTTATGTGGCCTTTTCTTTTCTTACTTTATTATTTCTGATTTAGTTCATACTTATTTGTTTTTTTCCTATACATTCGATGTTTTCCCTTGTTTCTTATGCTTAAGATTCAACCTCTATATTTCCTTGTTTACTCTTTCATTAAGTTGAAGATTTTGAACTCTTGTTTACTTTAGTTTCAATACCAGCCGCTTGCTACTATACATTTACTTTATTGCGTTGATATGTGACATATGTCGCTTTACTTGTAACGTGAAATTAGAAATTAGAAAATACGATTGAGTTGTATTACCTATTGTTCAGTTGTCCCATGTTCACACTTCTGTCACATGTTCACTAGTAAACCTATTAACGTTGAATATACTGTTTGCATATTCATCCCCAGATTCTGACATTCTTGGAGGGTTCCATTAAGAGGGATTATTTATCCTCGAATTTTGAAACGACCAATGAACTTTTAGGTTCAGACGACCTATCTGGAGTTGCAGCTAATGATTCTTTCAGAATGGAAAAGGTTCCTCTGCTTCCATGGTTACCACGAACAACAGCAGCTGTAGCTCTAAGAGTGATGGAGTTTGACTCCTCGATTTCATACACATTGCATCAAAAAATTGAGTCTCAGAAGGACAGGGTTAAAGTAGACTACATTGTAAGTAAACCTACTTTGGAACATAAATTTTAGTTCGAATAATGATGTTGGGATGGATAGCTTAGTAACTGTTTTCTTGACTTTCATGCCTATTCCTCAGAAGCTTCCTTCCAAGTTTGCCATTGTGAAAAGCACCCAAGATAATGAAGCCAATGAAACTCCTCATACAACTGGATTATTTCAAGAAGAGAATTGGGCCGATGCCTGTTGTAGTGCATTGGGTCGTGGAAGGGGGAACCGAGGCCGGGGTCGTGGTCGTATCCGCCGTGGGAAGTCTCAAAGAAGAGTTGCTGGTTCTAGATCAGAATCTGTTAAGAGAAGTATGGCCACAAACAATGACAGACTAGGGCAGGTACTTTCATGGAAAGGACAATCACGTGGGCGAGGAGGGCGCAAGCGTGGTCGTCGCAGCATTAGAAGTAGGCAGAAAACAGTCAAGAAAACGGTTGACATTCCTTCTGAAGCAAACATTACCAAACAAATAATCTACGACAAAGCACCAAGAAGGTTGGGAAGGCATGATTGGGATGGTGATGAAACAAGATTCCAAGTAGAAGGTACTGAAAATCTCAGCAGCTCAGAAAGATCAGAATATGAAGATGATAATGGTCAAGGTACGGGAGATGAATATGATGATATGGCAGTCGATGACTACTCTGGTGGTTATAATGGCAAATCTGATGACTTACTAGAGGGAAGTGATTACAACGTAGACGCCAATGAAGAGGAAGAGGATGACGAGGATGATGACCAAGCAGATCTGGACGTGGAGGGATATATAAATGGGGACTCTGAGGAGGATGACATCAGGGACGGAGGTGGAGGGCAGAATGGGGATCCGGACGACTGCATTGGATCTACATCTTCAGATTTTAGTGATTAAAGTAAGTAAAATTTAACATAGAGAACGTTAAGAAAGTTAATTCTAACTTGGATGCATTCTTTAGTGCGCCGCAACTCCGCCTGTAAGTATAAGTGAACTGAATGAATTTATAGAAGAAAAGGTAATTGTCGATAGCCGCTAGCACTTGGCTTTAGTAGAAATTTAAATATCAATCTATTGTCATTTCTTTTGACCAGCCTGCAGTCGTATGATTCCCCTCCGCCACTGCTGCTTCCTTGATCGGACTTGTGGGGAGAGAGAGAAAGAAAGCGGAAAGGAAACGAGACAGCATATATTAGCCTAAACATATTTAAGCATAGAGCCCACATTCAGTCAATCACAAAGTTGAAAAAGCTAAAAGAGTAGTCACCGAAAATGCATGAACGAATGAATCCTTATTTCAATGGAGGCAAATAGCGGTCTGAAGCTAATTTTCACCTTATGCCTGAAACACAACCGCACCAATAATCGGAAGTTTTTATTGAAAATGACTCCAATATGCTTTATCAATCCTGAGCATTAACATTCAGTTCAAATTATGATCCAAAAACAAGGTAAAATTATCAAATATAAAGCAATAGAAAATGCAGTCAAAATTTATACCCAAATCGCGTAAAGAAAAAACCACCACTCAATACTAACTTAACTCTATTTTGTTCTAGTTCCTATACGCGAATTCACAAAGCAAACTCTCTTTCTTCTAAGGATACCAATTTGATCTCAGGTACCTATAAGTCTTTTAATTCCTGCCTTCTGCTCTGATGTAAGCCTTGTTGGAAACTTAATGTTGAATCTGATTCTTAGATTTCCTTTCTTTGCTGGATCTTTTTGCAATGGCATACCCTCCCCTGGGACGATCTCCTCGTACTCTGGATGAATCACATTATTGATTACAATTGATAAATTCCTTCCATCTAAGGTAGTGAGATGGACAGTGTAACCTGTCAAAGCTTCAGCTAAAGAAATCTTTTGTGTGACTGCTAAATCATTTCCATCTCGTGTGAACACCGGGTGTGGCTTTTCGTCGATTATGAAGACGAGATCAGGGGGTATTGTATTTGGAAGTTCGTTCCCTTTCTCCGGGAAGGTGATCTTTGTTCCTTTTTTCCACCCAGGCTTTAGGTGAATTGATACGTATTCCTCCACCTGCACAGTCTTGCTGAGATCAAACCAAAACACTAAGTTACCTCGCATTCAAAATCAACAGCAAAGAACCTCTTAAATTCAAGTAATAGTTAAACATATCAAAGGTTTTCCTTTTGTTGGTTCCAAAAGATTATCCTTTTGCACCACACTACACAATGCAAGTGTGCATTTTTATGCACTTCACTTAGCAATTCTATCGTGTTTTTATTTAACCTGAAACAGGTGCAGAGTACAAATGCACATATATGCCAGCAAACCATCACTGTTTGGTACAATCAAGAAATATAAACCTGAACACTTCTCCATTTTGAGTTGTTCTTGTCTTCAAGTTAACAAAGAAACAAAGCTTCTTAAATCAGTTAGGAGAATCTGAGACCATATGTTTTCAACACTGAGGTCTAAGCATAATAGTAAGTTAACTCCTAATCGATTATCAACAGCAAAAACTACATATCTAAAGCTAGAATAAACAAACCCATGCTCAAATTAGAATCGGAAAAAAGAAACATAACTTGCAAAAGAAAACGAGAAAATAAAAATCAACATAAAAAGAACTGCTCAGCACTTACCCACTACTGTCAACAACCTCCCGGGATAGTTTTAACTTTCTGGATGTCCCCTTGTAGAGCTCCTCAAGGCTGCAAGCCAACCTCTTCTCAATTGGAGGAGGTTTTCTCGGAACAGTGCGGTGCCAATCTCCTCCTCCATCACCATAAGAACCAAAGATATCATCACCAAATATCCCACTTGAGAACCTTGACCCACTCATGCCTCCAAAACCAAAAGGACCTCCCATGCCTCCAAATGGGCTTGAATGTCCAAAAAACTCCGCAAAAATATCATCAGCATTCCGGGGATTGAATCGAAATGATGCAGGAATATCTCCGGTGTAGAAGGAAGATCCCCCAGTATCAGGGGGTGGAACCTGGCCTTTTAGACCCTCTTCACCATATTGGTCATAAACTGCTCTTTTCCGAGGATCACTAAGAACCTACCAAAAAAAAAAAATTGAATTTTGCTAGTGGACAATGTATAGGCGCAGTACACAGAGCAAAGTACCCATAAATTCAAATTCAAAAAAAAAAAAAAAAAAAAAAAGCAGAGAAAAGGAAATATATGACTTTCTATTTCAGATAAAGAAAAGAATCAAAACAGACACCGCCATTAGACAATCTCAAAAGATACCAAGATCAAAATATCAATTTGACCTGGTTATACAAACGATAAAGTTAAAGATTGAGAACTATTAAAATGAAATAAGTCAAAAGTAGATTAGAATACCTCATAAGCCTCAGAGATTTGTTTGAACCTAGCTTCAGCTTCTTTCTTATTATTAGGGTTCTTATCAGGATGCCATTTCATTGCAAGCTTTCTATAAGCTTTCTTCAAGTCATCATCTTTTGCATTCTTATCCACTTGTAGAACCTTATAGTAATCGACCCCCATCTTCTCTTCACTTCTCTTTCTCCTTCTACTTCTCCTTTCCACTTTAAAAAATTTTAAAAATGGCCCTTTCTGTCTTTCAAGGTAGGCTTCTTTTGATTCTCTGGTCGGTGGGAATTATCGAAGTTGTAGCCTTGATGATCGTGGTGGGGTGGCGGAGGTGGGGAAGGTTGTCACGGTGATGACGGTGTGAGACAGTGGCGTGTGGTGTTAGACTGTTTTGTTAGCATATTTTCCATGTTTTTGTTAGCATATTTTTCACTATTTTTCGATGCATTGGCAGACCTTATCAGCCAATTAGGAGCTACCCAATAAAAATTTCAATTTAAAATATCTCTCACTTAATATCTCAATTATTTTAATATAATAAAAAAATTTTATTATTATGAATTGAGTACATTTTTAAAATAAATTAAATAAATTTAAATTACATGACTAATGAAAAATAGTGAAATTTATTTATCAATTTGAAATAATAGTGCATTTCCTTTGGCTTATCAAACAAGTGGAGACTTACAAATTAAGATTAATCCATGTTCAAATTCTTCAACAATAATAAAAAAAAAAAAAAAAAATTTAACGAATAAAATTCTTGCATTATGAAAGGCAATACATACAATCAACAAAGAAAAACGGGTCTACTAAAATTACAGAATTACATTGTTAATTATATAAGTAATAAGGAAAAAACAATGATCTAAGAATGAGCATTATATTAACAAGGGATCTGATAAGTGAACCATTTAAGTACTTTAATTGGAAGCTTTATAAGATCCACAGCCAAATTGGCCAGACCAGCACAACACACACAACATGGGCACAAGCAACTCAGTATAGTCCTGCCATTGCAAAACAAAGAAGAAATGGGCAAAATTAGATGAAATCTGCAATTTTATGATCTGGGTTATGCTTCAAAAATATGAAAACCTCTGTTTTTGATCTGAGAAAGGGAATATCAAATGAAACGACAAGTGGTAGTTACAGAGACTTACCCGATGATCCAAACGACAGCACCCACAACTGATAAAACCAAAGCAATCAAAGCAAACGGCAGTCCTAGCAAGAAACCCAATGGCCTGCACTCTCCCATTTTTCGATCTGCTGTATCTCCTTTGTAAATTTGATATGCTGACGAAGAAGAAGAAGAAAAAAGTTATATACAAATAGTGCAGATTCTATAATCAATCGCGACTCGGACGCGGAAACAACTGCTATTGCCTTGCTGGGTTTTTGTTATTTGTAATTTGACCAAATTGCCCTAATAAAATTGCTAGTTAGATGAGGGATTTGAGATTTTTTTTTTTTTTTTTCTCTAATCTAGAAGAGTACAGTATCTCCTTGTGAGAAATTCCTTTGTTTTTTCGTTTTCTATGAATATCCATCCTGTAATTAATCTCATTTGAGTGATAGTAATTATTTCAAATCGTGCTTTACCATTCGAAATACCCGTTAATAGGTAAAATTGTAGAATTGTGAAGAGATTTGAGATTTTTGTTCATAGAAAGTGGAGGGCAGTCTGGGCAGTGAATGAAAATTTTGGAATTTTCGTGTCTGTTTCTTTTGGGTGACAGGTCAAAATACAAGCATTTGACATGAGATGTTTTCTTAGTGGAGAATTGTTTTGTTCAGAATCTAAATCAAAAAGAAATTCTTCGAAACTTCTTTTTTTCCCTAAAAAAAAACGCATTCAAGGTTAATTTTGGTTAGGGAAAAAAGATAATTTTTCAAATTATCAGCATTAAATCTACTTGACAAAGATAGGGGATCATTCTTTTTTTATCATTATGATAAACATTTTATCTATTTAAAAGTCGAATACATCATTTGTCCCCGTGAGCAATGAAGGAATAATAATAAAAAGCTATAATTGGCGCGATTTGAGCTTAGATCACCGGAAACGCCAAAAGAATGGAGAAAGAAAACTATCTTAATCGACAAGCCCCTTCATCTCTCTCATTAGCTCTGCTTGAACAAGAACAAAAGTAGAAGGCAATAGTCAGAGATGCTACCAATGATGTAAAGTGGTCAGATTGATGGAGATTTGAGCTCCAATAAACAGAAGAGGGGACTGTGGTTCGAACAAGAAGGGGAAAAGGGGTTTTGGGTTAGTTGCTGATTTGGTTCAATTTATGTTTGATTTGAATTGATTCATGAATTTTTTTGTTGCATATTCAATGTGGCAAAATTAATTGTGACTTAACATTGCAATTTTCTATATTATATGCGTGTATTCTGCACAACCGGTTTACTATTCCGACTAAGTGTGCAATTGTTATAAAAAGTAAAACTTAAAATGACACAAGGTCACTTTTAAGATGCCATAAGATCACTTTAAAAATAAGGGAAACCACAGGGTTTTTTTTGCGCAAGTTCCGGTTGGGCTTGATATTGAACCGCTTGGGCTTCATTTGTGAGTTTGAAATCCAGAGTTTAAAGAGAGTTCTAGTTCTTGTAACTTAAATATGAGCCTGCTTTGACTGAGCACCCGGCCCAATACCACAAAAAAGTCCAGTAGGAAATTTGAGCAATTTCTTTTTTTTTTTCTTTTTGTTAAAAAATATTATTAAAGACGAATGGAAGATTTGTAGTGCAAAAATAATTAACGGCTACATACATGCAGTGCGCTCATGTTTATTAAAAATTTAGAAAAATTTTATTAAGATCGGATTTATGGTCTCATTCATAGATCAAATTAATGAAAAGTCTTACTGAAATGAGAGTATTTCTAACCATACGCTGAGAAATACTCAATTTCTTAAATTAATTAAATTTCTTAAAAATTTAAAGTTATTATTGTTAAAAAATTTCTACATGGGTATGACCCCAGAGCTAAGTATGGAAATATTATATATATGAAAAAAGGAAATTGATAGATAGATATTACACCCACACGCACAAGACAGAGACATGAGTGTGGGATAAAAACAAGATACTTCTCACCACAAAGCCCAATCAATGAAAGACAAAAAGCTGTTATTCCCATTAAAATATAACTATTTCATCACCCCTTTAAAAACAAAAGTCCTATATTTTGTATATCGCTCTCTTTATATACCATCACCAAATAATATTGAGACTTGTGTTGTTTGCATCACTCAATTTTGCTTCCCATGTGGCTAATCTCATCATAAATTCAGTATGAGAAGATTGCATCAACCACATTTTGTGTTAAAAAGTAAATCTAATTATTAATTGAATTTGATTAATTGCTCTTATATCAGATTTTTAATATAGTTTTAGAGCATAGAAATTCGATATGGGCCGTAGCCTATTGGATTCGTACTGGATCGTGGTCTAATTATCATTTGAAAAGAGTATTGTGGTGCTCGAGTAATTTTATATTTTATAAATATAAATTGAGTAAATAACATATAATGAACACGGTGAACCAATCAAAATGATTTAAATCAAAGGTAAATCAACTCATCAATTAATTAAAGATAATTCATATATAAATCCGATACCCAAAAAACATGTCACAACCAATAAATGGCCCAACTCTATGCTTTGTGGGATCGGGAAGGGGGACCCTAGCGAGGGGTATATATATATATTTAAAAAAAAAAAAAAAAAGAAAAAGAAAAAGAAAAAGACAGGGGGACCTATTTTAGAAAATGACCCCAAAACCCTGATACATATTGACAGTGAAACTTAGATTCCTAATTACAACATAATCACCAGTACTTACAATAATTGCTATTTTGAGGACCCATTTGTAACATGTATGTCCTTATCTATCGTTAGGACCATTTCAATAAGGACATCTATGTGTCCTTACCATTTAAACTTCTTCCTTTTCAAATTTTGCTTCCCATTTTTGGTCCACATATATCCATACAGCCTGAACTAATTGACCTTCGCTTACTTGGAAATTTTAATTATTTCCTCTCAAATTCTAATTTTAGTTATTAATTATAATTTTTAATGAGATGTAATTCAGTTTAAAATAAGAAATATTTACTTTTTCATATTTTCTAAATTAATTTTATATTTGTGTAATGCAATCAAATTCATATACGTTTCACCAACACCTGGCCACTTCAGTCCCCCCCCTTCAGACCGTTGATTAAATTGGCAAATGAAGAATGAGTTTGTACTGCAAAAACTAGGTATCATTAATTTTTTTTTCCTAGTATTTACGAAAGGTTCAGTCAAGAAATTGCAAGTTGTTTGTTAGGTCACGAGTCACCGTTCGAAAACTATTTTACAAATTATAGTACAAGACTGAAAATAAGTGTACGAAGAAAGATATTTTATGTCTGTCATTTATTACGATTTGATTGCCCAAATTTCACTAAAAAAATAATTTAGAATTAACAATTTTAGTGTAATAAAGGGAATAACTGTTTACAAAATATGAGGTATTACATAATTTTTTTCCGAAAGTGAATTTATGAATTTAACCTTAGAAAATGATAAAGATATTTCATTGTCATAATGGCACAGTGTGTCACTGTTAACTGTGATATATTGCTGTGAAGTTGATATATATTTAGTTAAGCTTATATATGCAGATGCAAGGATAATTTCATTTGGGTGAAAGTGATATGATTTCTATTATAGGAAAGGACAAGGATGACCAGACCAGCAACACAGTGATCTGTTCTTAAAAAAAAAAAAAAAAAACTGTAAATCAGAAACAGTTAATTCTATTTCAAGTAAAATAAAATGAAAGTTTACAGTTGAAATTATTTTTATTACTGTCGGACATTACATCATTTTACATTTCAATTTTCCATGACAAATCATTAAATCCAGACAAATTTGAAAAAAACAATATTATCCTAATTTGAAAAAGGAAAATACATATACAAGTGGGGGTCATGTGTATCTATCGTCACCTTCCTGTCATAATTAAATTATTATTCAATTTGAAAAGTCTGGGTTCTGTGGTTGAAATAATTTTGCAGTGCAGAATGTAGTTGTTATTTGGATTATTGCAACTGATGAACAGTTGCTTTCTTTTTTCTCTATTAATAACATTAAGCCATGTATATATAATTCAATTCAGCCCACGATCTTTGCAAGATTAGAAATTGAATCCATAAAACAAATTTATAAAAAGAGATACTTTAGTTTTGTATTAAAGAAAGAAAGTGTGAGAATATTCGAAAAACATAATAATAAATAGTGCATGGATTTACATATATATTACGTTATATTTACAACATTAATAAACTTCACGAGCACTTTCAAGATTTTGAAATCTACAGAAAAAGGCTATCCACAAAAACTGAAAATACTATATATATATATATATATATATATATATATAGGTCATACGAGAGAGAGAGAGAAGGAGCAATTATGGGTACACAAAGCTTGCAAATGCAAACAAAACAAGAACACAAAAACAAACAAATCTCAGAGATCTCAACACAAGTTGTGGCTGAGATTCAATCTTTCCACACTCCCACTTACACTGTAAAACAAGAAAACCAACAAAAACCTCTTTAATTAACATGTCAAATGCTCCCACTGTCCCCTCCTCTCTATCATCTCTAAAATTCAGACTCAAGCACCGGAAAAACAAGAAAATAAATAAAAACCTAAGAGAGCTAGATTAGAAAAAGAATCCATTTCTTCAAACCCTAAATTTCCTTATACTGTATTACATGCAATATATATAATAATTGCACCTAGTTGGATATATATATATACACGGATATTCAACTTCTATTAACAAACACTTTTTGATTTGCTTGAATTGATGCTTGCTTTGTCACCTTTGAGAATCACCCCCTCCACAGAAGATGATCAGAGCCAACAACATATGGAGAGTTTTAGTACAGCCGCCAATGAAGACTTCCCGGACTTGCTTGAAAGCATCAGTTTCGACGATTTTTTTTTGGGTATCAACGATGGAGATATGTTGCCTGATTTGGAGATGGACCCTGAAATTCTTGCTGAATTTTCCGTTGGCAGAGAGGAATCAGAGATGAATACTTCGGTTATTACTAATGACAAAGTGGAAAACATTACAAGAAAAGAGGAGGAAGACAAGGTCTCAAATTCGGATTCGGGGTCTGGGTTGGATTCGACTTTGAGTACAAGAGGAGAGGAGATTATAAGCAAGAGGGATGAGTCTGTGGTGATTAATAATAATACAAATACTAATTCAGTTTCTAAAGAAAGTGATAGAGGAAGAAAATCATCATCAACACAAGCCAAGAATAATCAAGGGAAGAGGAAAGTGAAGGTAAAATTACTTTTTACGTATATGTTATGCAAATTAATTAATCAAGGTTTCGCTCAATTATGAATATTTAATTACTAATTTTCACGGGGACAAAAGAGTTCACGAGAATCATAAGTTCGTTCATGGATTAGCCAAGGTTGGAGGGCTTTTGCAAGAACACAGCCATACTCATGTCTTGTGGGATTGATTTGAAGGGATTGTCTTTTAGTGTAATAGTGAATAAATAGTCTCTTGAATTGCGTGTAGGTGGATTGGACGCCAGAGCTGCACAGAAGATTCGTACAGGCAGTGGAGCAATTAGGGGTGGATAAGGCAGTGCCTTCAAGAATTCTAGAGCTTATGCGAATTGACTGTCTCACTCGCCATAATATTGCAAGCCATCTCCAAGTACATACTTCACTCTTGCTCTTTTTTATCACTAGTACTTTTTCTTATCGGTTAGCACAAGATTTCCTGCAAATTTCTTTTTTTTTTTTTTTTTCTTTTTCCATGTGAAAGATCTTGAGGCCTTTTCATTTTCTTCTATCAGAAGCAATCTTCAAGGACTATTTATTATGTCTTGTATTGTTTTCAGAACCAATCAACTTTTGCTTAATGATATCTGGATAGTATATCTTGAGTTTCAAACTTCAGTTACAGTGAAATTAATCGAAAAAAATTGAGTAACATAAATTTTATATTTATTGCCATTTGAAATATATATCTTTGATTAGACATTGTCAAGAATTATGTTCTTGATATATTTTAAATATTAACCTAAATAAATTTTAATGGGAGAACTCGACATGTTTAGTAGATTTCTTATAAGATGAAATTTTTATCTTTCAAGTTGAAGATGTTAATTAATTGTTGAACATGTGCAGAAATATAGATCTCACCGGAAGCATTTGCTAGCGCGTGAAGCTGAGGCAGCAACATGGAGCCACAGACGGCAAATATATGGAGCTACAGGAGGTGGTGGTGGTACCGGCGGAAAGCGAGAGGTGAGCCCTTGGCATGCACCAACCATGGGATTTCCACCCATGACAACCATGCGCCACCACCACTTTAGACCTTTACACGTTTGGGGTCATCCTCCAATAGACCAATCCCTAATGCACATGTGGCCTAAACACCTAGCCCATTCACCGTCACCGCCAACACCTCCCCAAACATGGCCTGCACCACCACCAGACCCTTCATTTTGGCATCAGCAACAAGTAAGCCTTCAATACTTCATTTTTTTTTTTCTTTTCGTTAATTTAAGTTTTACTTAATTAGTGTTAAGAAAGCGCCATTAGTTTCTAACCGGCGTAATAATTGTTTGTTTCTTGCAGGTTCCAAACGGATTAATCCCGCCAGGAACGCCTTGCTTTCCACAACCAATGGCACTAGCGGTAAGTAATAATTACCTTACAGTTTTGGACCCTTCATGTTGTTTGTTTCTTTAGTTTTAGAATCTCTTTTTATCTTATATGATCCATTGTATGTAATGTTGTTTTTTCAGAGATTTCCCACAGCTCCAGTGCCAGGTATTCCACCCCATGCCATGTACAAAGTAGACCCTTCAAGCATTGGAGTCCTCCCTAGGCAATCAACAGCTCCCCATCCTGTCTTCGACTTTTACCCAGTAAGTCTCCTTAATTTATAATATTCACTTGCTAGATAATTTCATACCTATATTCTAGGTTATATGGATTACGTATCGAACACTAACTAATATTTCTCGGACCCTACAGACGTGTCCGATACTCTAAAAAACAGTGTGCTATTGGCTATAATTACTATTTGAGAGATAAATTTTCAGAAATCTTTACCCTCACGAAAATGGGAAAGGCAAGCTACATATACACCCACTTTTTTAGTAGAATATTACTCTTTTTTTCTAATTGAATAATAATTTAAAAATCTTATGTGTACATTTGCATGACAAGGAAAAAAAAAATATTACGTCCATGCATTTATAAATGTAACATGTGAAGTACGGTATTGATTTCTTCGAACTAAGTGGACGCTGAACCGACTGATGTTTACGAATCAGCCAATGAATTGTCAGAGCTAGCCGGGGTTATTTACATTTATATGAGATTTTGTTGTTTCTCTAATATAAGTTTGCATTATTATTACAGTCGAAGGAGAGCGTAGATGCAGCCGTTGGCGATGTTTTAGCAAAGCCAGGGCTGCCACTTCCTCTTGGATTAAAGCCACCATCTCTTGATGGTGTTTTAGGAGAGCTGCAACGACAAGGCGTCGCCAAGCTACCTCCCACTTGTACTGCTTGAGTTTATTAACTAGAACATCCTCCCAAAGGCAGTTTGTTCCTCATCAACGGTTTTTCAAGAACCACAAAACCCCCTAAATTTGACGACATTTCCACTGCGTTTTGCCTGCATAATCTAATCTCCGATCGATTTTCCTCTTATTAACTTTCTTTTCCTTTCTTGTTCTTACTCTTTTTTTTTTTTTCCTCCTCAACGGCAGGTTTGTTCATTAATAGCTTAATTAGCTATGTTCAATAATAGAGTAAGATGTTTTTTTCGTTTTCTTTCTGTGTAATGATTCCACATATATATAAATATGAGACTCTATGCGTACGGATCTACAATAAGCATTTACATTTCTTTTATAATTTAGCAATTAAAGAGCTTCATTTTATGAATTTAGATAAATTACGATCCATAGTGTATTATCTTTAGATTATAAATATATAACCTTCAGAAAAAAAAAAAAAAAAATTGTTTACAGTAACATAATCCAGTTAACATATAATTAATTCATTATTTTTAAGTAATGATCAAAATACAGTATATCGTATAAATTAATTTTTAATGATTAAAACAGTGTTTTGTGAAAAGTTAAATCCATATAATATTTAGTTTTACCGTTTCATAAAAAGCTATTTAAACTACTCATAGTTAAACGCTACTAAAACAATTTAACAGTTATCAAAACAGTTAATTTTGCGGAACATGCCCTAAGTTTCGAAGTAATTAATTTAGATATTAAGATAGCATTTTGTGAAAAGTCAAAACATGTAACATTTAACTCTTAGCATTTAATGAAAAGCTACTCAAACAGCTTAACAGCTAAACACTACTAAAACAACTAATTTTACGGTGAGAATTTAAGTGCTATAGTCCATAAGTTCCTTTGAGTTCTAACTCTTCCATTTGCTCTCCAATCAAATTATATATCATGCCCTATGATTATAAACTAAAGAACTAGATAGCAAAAGATTTTTACGATCTCGAACCACATCATAGAGTCGAATCCGCCACATTATTCAAAATTATTAATAATGGCCAGTATATATTTATATATGATAGTATTATTGTGAAAAAATTATTCCTATTTTTTAACCTGATAGTATTAATAATGGCCAGTAAGGGACTACCGATACACTGGGGTGTAGGCTAGAAATTTCCACCGAGTGACGCGTAGAAGAATAGAGGAAAATACAAATATAGCAAAGCACATACAGACGTGTGGCATTAAAAATATCGGATGGTCCCAATTGTAGAAAGACAAACGAAGTCAGCGACTGATCACCTGTAATATGGACAATATCATTAGTCGACACGTGGAATAAGGCAATGATTCTCTGCACGAGGGCCCACAGTTAAGGTATCGAATAATTTATCAAGGTTCACGAGATGGCACGCTCATGCCATTGGCAAGAACTTAGCAGCCACAGGATTGGCCCTTGTTGGGCCCTTTGAAGCCCTCAACAGTGACATGGCGGAGATAAGCTAATACTCGAGAACGTGACTTTCGATCTTTGAAGCTGAAAGTATATACTAAAAACATTGATCCATTTATGCGAATCTGATTGGTTTGGAAGGCACCAAATCATAGCAAAGGTAGAAAGGGATTTCCATATTAGGGTTATTGATTTTTATTTTTTGTTGGATTTAATTTTTATTTTATGAAAAAAAATTTTAAATTAAAAATTAAATTGAATTAAGTCTGAAATCAACTAAAATTGAAAAACTTAATCGAATTAGAGTATTAATTAACTAAATTTTTATAAAATTTAGAGTATTAATTAATTTTTTTAATCCTTGTGTTGTAGCAAACAAGAACACGTATTCAAGAACAAAGGAAGAAGATTTCATTTACTTTACATAGTCGATTATTTTTTTATTGATTATATTTGATTTATTGGTTGAATCCACTATCTGCATGCCTTTATTGCTTATACAAACATTTCGAATGTTAATTAATTTTATAATTTATACTGTGTATGTTTTTATAATATTTATCACATTTGAAATTTCAAGTCATTTGAAAAATCATTAAATTTATTTTTAATTACAATAAATTATTAAGTAAATTAGCTATATTATCCCTAATTTAGTATTAATTTAAAAATTATTAAATTGAAATAATAATTATTAGTCATATATAAGAGATAAATATGAAAAAAAAGATTTATTACTCCTTAAAATTATGAATTTTACAAGTAATTTAAAATAAAATATTTTTTAAATACGATAAATATTATGAAATAGAGATAGTAATTAAGTTCAAATAGGTCGTTCAATACCAATGACTCTTAATTTATATGGCTAAGTGAGGTAACGTGACTAAAAAGCCATTGGCATATCTCCTCTTCAATGTTCTAATTTGTAATTGTAAAGTCTATCTTTATGGGTTGCATTACCCTTAATGGGCCTTAATATAAAAAGATGGGCTGTTCACCCAATTCTATGGCTTCGGCCCTTGAACCATGGGCCTCGGGAATAAGTGTGGGGTCAAACAATTTGAACGGTGAAGTGGTCTAGTTAGGATAATAGCAATAATAAATCATGGGCTTTGGATCTATAGGGCCTATAAGTCTAGAATCTCTCTCCAGATTTGAATCTAAAAGCCCATTAAAATATTCCTTTAGAAGGTCTCTTACTTACCCTACAATCTGTAGTCAACCCTAAAAAGATTGAAATGTTAGGTCCGATCATCACGCAATTAGTCATAAAATCCCTTGAAGGTTACTTAAAACTTTTAATTTAACAAAGAATAAAATCAACATATATGCCCTTAACATGGCCCACAAACAAGACGGTGCTCTTTTGACCAATTTGCTCCCTCTTGCATCTTCTATTTGACTATTCTAACAACTAATAATAGTATTTCTTGTATATACGAAATCTGCAATCTTGGCTTGTGCCCTAATCCATTTTTTAAGGCTATATATCATTATATAATGTCAATTATTATTATATAGGTAAAAGTAAACTAAAGTTTTCGGTGCGACAAGGTTCGAAATTTAAAATTTTCACATTTAAAAGAGTTTTACTTAAATATTATCTTAATTCGAGAGGTTTTTAGAAAAATACAATACATTAACGGTTAAATTTTTAGTTATTTTTCAGGGCCCTACCCTTCTTTTGCTTTCACCTTTAATTTATAGTTACTCCCTGTTCCCTAACTAACTCAACCGCCAAGGAGTGATTCAAGCTATCATCAAATTCAATTTTCACACTGCCATACCATAAAAGCAAAAGAGAGCTTATGCATTTTCTTTTGTTAGCTAATAAAGAGAAATGAAATGTTCACTTTTGACTGAAATTATAGTAAATTATATTTAATTTTTTCTTATAAATTAGTTAGGTGCCTTCTTTATTGGACACTCTCATTGAAGTCACATGCAAGCCTGCCCTAATTCCTATTATTTCCTACCCCACAAACACATCTCCTCTCCTCAATCCACGCATAATTCTCCGGCTCATTTCACTCAGTTGTTATATGTATATAAGAACTTTGTGGGAAAAGAAATCTCAAACCCAAAAAAAAAAAAAAAAAAAAATCCAATTCCCATTTTTGACAATTGCTCTCCAAAAATGGCTTCTTTTCGTGACAATGCATTTTCCTACTTATTTCTAGTAATGCTTTTCTCCTCTAGCTTAATCCAAGCAAGAGAGAGCAAATTCTTTAGCAAGATTACCCATTTCAGCACTACCCACTTTGAACCTACTAAACCTTCACTACTTTCACCAATTGAAGCACCTGCGCCATCCCCATTTGTAGCACCACTAGCACCAGCACCAGCACCAGCGCCGAATAGCGAAAATGGGAGGTCCGACATTTTCACCCCAGCAAAAGATGGAAACGAAATCTTTAACGAAGAAGTTGATGGCGAAAACTACCAATATAACAACTACAACGATAAAAGCAGCTATACTGGCAGTTACAACAACGTCAATGGCTACAAGCTTGCTAGTGAAAGCCATGAGACGGCCAATCAGAATAACTACAATGGCTACGACGTTGCTAGTGAAAGCCATGAAATAGCCAATCAGAAGAACTACAATGGCTTTACGGGTAATTATAAATATAACAGTAATGGTTATGAGCTTGCAAGTGGCGATGGCTATGAAACAGGCAATCGAAACAACAATGGGTATGAGAACAATCAGCAATTCGGAATGAGTGACACCAGATATATGGCGGGTGGAAAGTACTCTTACAATGGGAAGAACGAGAACTATTATAATCCTGCTAATGAGTATCAAATCGGAAAAGAGATCAATACTCAAAATCAGGCGTATTATGAGAACTTTGACAATCAAAATGAGTTTAATAATTTGCAGAATGAGAATCAGGAGTTGTACGATGAGCAGGGGAGCCAAGAGGAGGAGTCTTTGCCTTGAAATTTTTGTTGGTTTTCGATAAAATTAATGTTTTGTTGTGTTTTACAAGATTAAAGACAGAAGAGGGTTGCATATATTTTCAAAGTATCAGCCTAAATTAAACAAGGGAAATTCTCATTTCACGAGTGATTTTCTTTTCTCTTTTTGTTGTATTAGCATAAAGATTGCGGTTTAAATTTAAAGGAATAGGTTTACATAGTGGAAAATGGCATGCCATGCTATAACTAGCCCCTTTCTTTCTTTCTGTTTTTTCCTCCCCTAAATCGGTATGCGCGCAGGATTTAGTTTTAGGCCAATGAACTAAGAACACTTGTTATTTAAGACATAAACAAAAAATCTTCAATACTTTCTTCACATCATATGTGCCTTTTGTCATACCAATATATAGCTTCTTCATGGATTTGATATGCCTTCATTTTCTTCTTCGCGTTCAATGTGTATTGTGGGAGTATGACCATTCTGCATTAGCCTAAAATTATCTGTCTTGTATTACACCGAACGGTGACAATACATTTAACATATCACAATGTTGTTCCTTTTTTTTTTTTTACCTCAGAACATCTAGAAAATGAAAATTTTTTTTATCATTTGCTAATCCCTTAGTCTTATTTGGAATTTATTATTGTGTGTGAAAGCTAATCCGTGATAGATAAATAATATTTCTAGCCGTAAGTGTACAAAGTAAAGAAATTTTTTTATTTTGCATGAAGAAGATTTATGTAAAGTTCTGAAGCTAAGCATTTGCAGCAAAGGCATTTATTGCTTCTCAACATAGCTTGATTCGCAGCAAATACATGATAGTTGTCAATGGTAGAAAACTAGAAAATCATAAGATTTGCAGTGCAACACATGGGTTATTTAATAATATCTCTAATTGTATTATTGCTTTCATCAAACTACTCTTATGATGTGGTTCGATACTCAGCTGAAATAGGGCGAAAGAAAATGCAAAAAGCGATATGAATAATAAAATAATAAATTTATTAATATAGAATTCAAATGTTAGACATTTGAAGCCTTTTTCTTTTTTCAAATAAAAAGAAAAATTTTATTTTATTAAAAAGGAAATCATGGAACAACATATCAAAGACGAGTTTAACCTAACATATAATTTGACATAATCTGTACTAATTTCGACAAACAATATTTAATGTTTAGACTTCCACAAAATAATTATATAATTTTTCTAATTAATATAAAATTATGTTTCAGTTTCATTCAAAACTTCGTTGAATCATTGATTACTTCAAATTTCAAATAAACTATATATGAATATATAAAGATTTTGGTTTAATTCTATTATTAAGACCAGATTAACAATTCAACTTTTCAAAATTGACAAATTGA